>QLTV01003780.1:2482946-2502502 GCA_003457575.1 Thermophis baileyi
TAGCAATAGCACTTAGACTTATATACCGCTTCATAGTGCTTTACATAGCAATAGCACTTAGCACTTAGACTTATATACCGATAGATAGATAGATAGATAGCAATAGCACTTAGACTTAAATTACAACCCCCTATAAGTGGTTTACAGCGTCAGTATATTGCCCCCAACAATCTGGGTACTCATTTTACTGACCTTGGAAGGATGGAAGGCTGAGTCAACCTTGAGTCGGTCAGAATCGAACTGCTGGCAGTTGGCAAAGTTAGATTCCAATACTGCATTCTAACTACCACCACAGCTTTCTATTATCTGTCTATACAGATAGATAATAGATGGAACATTATTTAGAGTTCACTGTGCCTTTCGGAGAGAATGCACACTGCAGCTTTAATATTTATGGGCAGTGATTCACAGCCTGTTTGATTTTATTTTTTAAAAAGACGGTTGACAATGATCTCATCTCTCTATGACTACTCTGGCTAATCTATTATGGAAAAGAAATCTCAATGCTTTTATGATGGAGTTGTAATAGACTCCCCAAATCACTAGTGATATATTTGTTATGCTGTAGGTTTTGTTTTGTTGGCCATGCTAATCTGAATTAGAATCTTCAATAGCAAGTTCATTGCACAAGTGTATCAAAAATACCCAGCCAGCTTTCTTAAATGTATTCATTCAGGGGTGTGCTCAAAACTGACTTACCAATTGCTAACCATGCAGCAGGCATTATTTTATATTTGTCTTGTGTGAAAGAACCCAAAAGTTATTTTTACTCCATTTGTTTCTTTTTTTTAGCTAATTGTAGAAGCATATATGCTGTATTATTCTTTACTCAATGTATGCATAATATACGATGGGGTTTCTTTTCATAGTTACAAGCAACAACTACAACAATATAATGACATTTCCTTCCGCTGGTCTTCCATGCATACCCATTTATTATATCACATACATTCTTCATCTAGCATATGGACAACATATAACCAGGAAATAGACCATAATTTAGCTAGTCTTATTTGTTAGCCTTATTAGATTTCTTTCATGGTGATCCAACCTTTTCCGAACTAAAAAGTATCCTGCCAATAAATACATAAAGGATCAAAACATTGGCATTAATATGGAAAAACAATTTTCCTTGACCAAGATACTTTCTCCATAATTCAGAAAATGAATCATCCACTATTGTTGCTTTGCACACTTTGTTACTGCCAAAATGAACACTCCTGGCATCTTAAAAAAAAATCCCCACAGTCTTCAGTGGGTGTTTTCTTCATCCTGCCCATGTACATCATGTACAAAGAATATATTACATAGAGAATTGGCACCTGTGCACATCTTTGCATCTTCTGGTTTCTTTCATCCTAAATAAAAATGACTTTAGCTCTGAGCACTTTGCAACAATTATGGTCCAAATAGAATTGAGACCCGCACATAATTTATAACTCCCTTTGATTCATTCTTCAATGTGTACATGAATTTTCCTTCTTCTTGGCATGATGTAACTGTAAATGGGGCCAGCCTTGCTATTAGAGAGAATGTGAAGTGACCACAACATATGGAAAATGCTGGAAAGTAGGGATGACAACATTATGAACTGACCATTTCTTTCTTTCTTTATATAAGTGACTCTAAGTAGTGAACAAAATTAAAATGAAACCAATTGCAACTATCAAAAATTAAAATACATAGCAGCCAAGACAATACTGTGTTCCATAATCACTAACATAGTCAAGAAACAGATCCCACATTCAGGGCCGTAGGCCTCAAAAGGACTTTATGACTTAATTTTTTTTTAGCAATATCAGGGCCATCCTGATCTCCAGAGGGAGGGCACTACAGCAGAAAAGGCACACCTTCTAGGACCTGCATCCCTTAGCTGACAGGACCCAGAACATCTCCATCTTGCTTGACCAGATCAGATGTATAGAAACAAGCTGGGAGATATGGTTCCTTAAGTTTGATCCCAAGCCATGAAGGGTTTTAAAGGTGACAACCAGCACCTTAAATTTCACACTGGAAGCACATCAACAATCAGTGCAGCTCACAGAATAGTGATGTTACATGCACGGAATAACTGGCACCATTAATTCCCTGTGGTACCACATTCTGTGCCAACTCAAGCTTCCAAATGCTCTTCAAAGGCAGCCCCACGTAAAGTGCCTTGCAGTAGACCAGATGGGAGGTCACAAGCAGTGGTGGGATTCAAATTTTTTTACTACCGGTTCTGTGGGTGTGGCTTGGTGGGCATGGTGTGGCTTGGTGGGCGTGGCTTGGTGGGCGTGGCAGGGGAAGGATACTGCAAATTCTCCATTCCCTCCCCACTGCAGGGGACGGTTACTGCAAAATCCCCATTTCCTCCAGATCAGCTGGGACTCGGGAGGCAGAGAATAGATGGGGGCGGGGCCAGTCAGAGATGGTATTTACCGGTTCTCCAAACTACTCAAAATGTCCGCTACCGATTCTCCAGAACTGGTTAGAACCTGCTGAAACCCACCTCTGGTCACAAGGGCATGAGTGATAGTGAACGGGGCTTACTCATTCCCCATCCTTGCTTCCAAGTTGGGAAACTAACCTACATTATCTTGTTACGGTTATGATACTCTGTTTCAAGTACTAAAATAAAATTTCTGGTCCAATCATTTTTGTAGGTGGACTTTTGTAGAGTTTGAGTGTTCTGCCTATGAGAAGAAAGATCTTGCCAAATATTTTATTGGGGGTTCAGCTTTCAGCTTTTATAGCTTCACGTTTTTGTAGATAGGTTTTCACTAATTTAAATGTGTGAAACTTTCACATAAGTTGAAAAACTGTGGGGAAGCAGTGATCTGTGTACTTCTAAAAGGGCACGTTAAAATTAATTCAGTTCCAATTGACATGATCGTCCATGCTATCATGCTGAGAAGGTGTTCTAATGTAAAAAAAAAAAAATTGCAATCCAGAGAACAAATTAAGTCTGGAAATCCAGTCTGAAAAATGAAATCCTTTTAGCCTCAACACTAAGGCTAGTATTTAACTTTTTCCCCCTGAACTTCATTATTCGTACATGTGTAGATTCTTTATATGGCAGAAACTATTTCTCTGAGAATTCTATTCCCTTCCTCGGCTGTCACAACTATTATTTCCATTATCTGTGAAATTGACATTGAAATAACTAACCATTGCTTACCTGTGTCTCACCAGCTGCTTCTAATTATTTCCACATCGCCTCCTGCTTTTTTGCATTTTTGGAATGAAGCTACCTTGAAAGGATGTTGCTTATGTTATATACAGTCATGCTGTCTTTTTTTAAAAATAAATAAATAAATGAACTGAGTTTATAACAGTATATGTAGCATTGCTAACATCACCAAAAGCATTTCAATTAATAACTATTTGGGGCCTGCTTCATTGCAGAATGGCAGTCTACCCTGAATACCTTATGGTAAAATGGCAACTAACCTGGCTCTACAGGTAGTTCTTGACTTTCAGCCATTCATTTAGTGACCGTTCGAAGTTACAACAGCAGTGAAAAAAGTGAGTTATGATCATTTTTCACACTTACGACCATTGCAGCATCCCCATGCTATGTGATCAACGCTTGGCAACTGGCTCATATTTATGATGGTTGCAGTGTCCCAGAGTCATGTGATTACCTTTTGTGATCTTCTGACAAGCAAGAGCCGAGGTGGCGCAGTGGTTAGAGTGCAGTACTGCAGGCTACTTCAGCTGACTGCTAGCTGCAGTTGGGCAGTTCAAATCTCACCGGCTCAAGGTTGACTCAGCCTTCCATAGCAATAGCAATAGCACTTAGACTTATATACCGCTTTACAGTGCTTTACAGCACTCTCTAAGCGGTTCACAGAGTCAGCATATTGCCCCCAACAATCTGGGTCCTCATTTTACCCACCTCAGAAGGATGGAAGGCTGAGTCAACCTTGAGCCAGTGAGATTTGAACCGCTGAACTGCTGAACAGTTCTTCTGAGGTGGGTAAAATGAGGACCCAGATTGTTGGGGGCAATATGCTGACTCTGTGAACCGCTTAGAGAGGGCTGTAAAGCACTGTGAAGCGGTATATAAGTCTAAGTGCTATTGCTATTGCTAAAGTCAATAAGGAAGCCAGATTCAACCAAGTTGCTAACTTAACAACCACAGTGATTCGCTTAACAACTGTGGCAAGAAATAGCAATAGTACTTAGACTTATATACCGCTTCACAGTGCTTCACAGCCCTCTCTAAGAGGTTTACAGAGTCAGCATCTTGCCCCCCAACAATCTGGGTCTTCAGTTTACTGACCTCGGAAGGATCGAAGGCTGAGTCAACCTTGAGCCACTCAGAATCGAACTCCTGGAGTGCGCAGTGAGTTGGCCCTGCAGTACTGCATTCTAACCACTGCACCACCACGGCTTGTAAAAGATCATAAATGGGGCAAAACTCACTTAACAACTGCCTCGCTTAGCAATGAAAATTTTGGGCTCAATTGTGGTCATAAGACGAGAACTACCTGTCTGTCTCTTTTCTCAGGTCTTGGATTACATTGAGTGGTTGATCCTGTATGTATGCTTCTTTCAGCATTGGTTTTTTTCTTCTGATGTTTGAAGATGTACCGAGTAGAGAGTTGGACTCTGACAGAAAGCCACTTGAAGAGACTAGAAGCACTTGAAATGTGGATTTACAGATGGCTGTTACGTATAAGCTGGGTTGACAAAATCAGAAATGAGGAGGTGATAAGCCGCCTGGGAAAGCCAAGGGAAATAATCAAAACCATAAAAAAGCAAAAGTTAGAATATTTCGGACATGTGATGCGACACTCAGAAAAATACGGCATACTTCACTTAATCCTCCAAGGAAAGATTGAAGGCAAACGAGGTCCAGGCAGAAGAAGAACATCATGGCTTCAAAATCTAAGGGACTGGTTTGGACAAAACTCAGCAGCACTTTTTCGTGCGGCTGTTGATAAAAATAGGATCGCCAACATGATCACCAATGTCCGATGTCAGATATGGCACAAGAAGAAGAAGAAGTTTGAACTCTTGAAATGTATTTTAATAT
This sequence comes from Thermophis baileyi, assembly GCA_003457575.1. Classification (NCBI taxonomy): domain Eukaryota; kingdom Metazoa; phylum Chordata; class Lepidosauria; order Squamata; family Dipsadidae; genus Thermophis; species Thermophis baileyi. The sequence goes on from QLTV01003780.1 coordinate 2,487,970, forward strand.
TGCTCTGATTGTACACTGCATAGAATTGGGTGGCTGTATCTATTTCTAAAAATATTAAAATGAGATGAGAAAGTATTCAAATAGTTTCCCCCCCCCCCAAGGGTTTGAAACGTAAATTACTACATCTGTCTGCTAGGCTCATTTTGAAAAGATAGGGAGGAGGAGATTCTTAATGGAGGACTAAGAATATTGGCTGAGAATGATGGAAATTGAAGTTGTTACAGATGTGGAAGGGATTAGATTGCAGCTGGTTGGGCTAATAAGATGCCTAATGTTGATGTTGGATGAACATCTTACTGAAGTCAACAACAACAAAAAGACCAGTTTAAGTAATATATTACTAAAGATGTTATTTTCTTAACTGAAATATATCTCCTAAATGTATGAGTAATATAGAGCATTTGCAAGAGACTAAGGTTTGGATTTTCATATTGGTTTAAGCATTGTCACATACTAACAATGCATTATTGCAATGAAGTAATCAGGCCTTTGCATATAGAAACATACTTTTAATCCCAAAGATAAGCAGTCACAAAGTAGCTGGTAAATCGGCTTGCGTAAATTTGATTCTGCAAAAGCCCATAATGGATTATTTAAAGATGCAAGAATTCATGCAAGTGGGAAGAACTGCATTTTCTGAGTATTATTTCGGAAGGTTGTTTTCTTTTTCCTATTCCTCACACTCTTTTTAGATTGAAAATAAGAGAAAAATGTGTAGTATCATTTTGGGTTTGGCCACTGATCTTCAGTGGAGCAATTTTTGGGCTGACAAAAGTTGGTAGGAAAGCTGCATGCCCAAAGTTGAACTGCTTCATTATATGCTTGCAGAAACCTGTAGAGGTTTCAAAGGCTCCATCACATTAGTAAGTTGATGGCTCTTGGACTGCTACTGTAAGAAGGTTCTCTGTTAAAGCTTCATCAAGGGCTTAAGGATGATCTGGATGGCTTTTGACCTTCAGGGAGCTTCTTCTAATGGTCAACTGCAAAGCCTTGATGATTGCTTTGAGGTAGCAGTGGGAGATGCACCATACAAGCTATGCCTAAAAAGGACACCTTGAGGATGTCAAGTGTGAATGCCTTTTATGGAAAGGTAATGGGTGCTAGAGGTTCACATGAACACGATCAGCCCTGAAAAAAAATCACAGTCAATTGCAAAAGGCCAATTTACTTGGAACAGTTTACATCCTACAATGATACCTTTAAGGCCATCAAACATCTGCATATCCCAAATCTTTGGGAAGGACTCGATAACTGGATAAAAATGCCAAATGTAGCCTAGACATCTGGCTGATTGTGCAACCAATCATAATCATATATACATTTTTATGTCAATTAACCAATGTCAATGTCATTAATTTATGTCAATTAACTCTTAGAAACTCTGATTGGTTTAAAACAGTTGTTTTTAAAATATTTTTAAAAAACAATAGCAAAAGACTAAAGAACAAGGAAGGAAGGAAGGAAGGAAGGAAGGAAGGAAGGAAGGAAGGAAGGAAGGAAGGAAGGAAGGAAGGAAGGAAGGAAGGAAGGAAGGAAGGAAGGAAGGAAGGAAGGAAGGAAGGAAGGAAGGAAGGAAGGAAGGAAGGAAGGCAGGGAAGAAAGAAAAAAAAAAACAAACAGGAAAGAAGGAAGGAAGGAAGGAAGGAAGGAAGGAAGGAAGGAAGGAAGGAAGGAAGGAAGGAAGGAAGGAAGGAAGGAAGGAAGGGAGTCATCTTTTGAAAGGCCTGGATGAATGGCCAAGGCTTAGAGGCCATTTGAACCTTGGGGGAACCTCATTCTAGAAGGCAAGCTACAGAGAAAGCACTCTTCCAGTGCCCAAACCGATGGCATTGTTTAATTGATGGAACCCAGATCAAACCAAACCTATTAGATTAAACTGATCAGGCAGATACTATGGGGCATGAAGACATCTTGGGGATGAAGAACTTGTTTACCATATTCTGGCTTTTAATTTTTAATTTTTCACGTACAGTTTTGCTAAGACATGAACAACAGGAAAGCTTTCCACAATTTACTGAGCTTATTACCCTGGCTGTACTAGCAATTGCTACAAAACCCGTGGTTCCAATATCCTGCCGTAATATTTCTTTTTCTTCAGTCTAAATATGCATGGATTATAAGAATGTTGCTTTATTTACAGACCAAAGCAGCAGAGACATCCACACAGGTAGTAGATTATTCTTTGTGTTAGATTTGGATATTTAACACACATCTTTTTTCTCTTTCTGGCTAAATTAGAGTGTTTGTTTGTTTGTTTGTTTGTTTGTTTGTTTGTTTGTTTGGAAAAAAAGTCTGGAGGCAACAGATGTAATTACTACCCAAGATCAGGTCTCCTATTATTATCAAGAATAGTTTCATTTGTGCCTATCATAATTTGAGGGAAGACTTATTGTTCAAGAGCTATCGCGATTAAGCAACCGTTGTAGTGGATATCTCAGTTCCTGATTTATTCTCACAATTTGGGCTTTTTTATTGTCAATATTTACCAACTGGGTTCTATGAGTTCTGATTCATTAAGACCAAAGGGTTGTTGCTGCTGGATTTCCTTGCTGTTGCTTCTTTTTTTTAACCTCTGTTTATGACATGCTAAATGGACTTTTCTTATTGTTCATGTTTTCTCTTGACTTGGGTTATTATTAATTACCATGACTGTGATGGGCTTTGATTCATTTAAATCAAAGCAAGGCTATCTGGCTTTAGTTACTCTTAGCTTAACTTCGCATAGATGTTCTTAGAAGTCTTCCTGATACAAAGCACATCTGGCTTTGATAAATGACAGCTGGGGATGCATGGCACCAGTCTGCTCAGAAAATATCCACAGTTTAACATGCATCATTAGATGCATGCATATTTTGTCTATGGCACTAATAACACTGAACTGATGAAGGGAATGGAAAGGGCAGAGTACAGGAAACTTCCCACAGCCGAATGCTTCCAAAAGCCTTTTTAAAGTTCATAATATCAGAAAGAGGCCCAAAACAAGTCTGGAGCCAAGTTAAAGTTACTGCTCTAAAGAGGCTTTCATACTCTTCCAACATTTAATTATTGGAAAGTTGAATCCAGCAGGAGCTTTTGGGAGAGGATACACTCCAGAACATAAGCAGAATGCTGAAAACATTACCGAGTAATTAAGTTCTAGGATATCCCATTAAAAAAAAATCATAATATAGTTGCTCCAAATGCAGAGTGTGGACCTAGCTGTCAGTGAATGCTAACTGTCATCCATTGTCTTTGAACTAAGAGCTAGATTTCTTAAGAAACACAAGAAAGCAGAGATATCTTACTTCTGTGATCCAAACTATATCCTGCAAAATACGTCTCCAACATTAATAATCCCAATGTCAGGGTTCCAAGTAATAGACCCATAGCAAGCAAAACTCCAAGGCAGAGGAATTCCTCAAAGAATAGCTTTATTGGAGATATCATATTGGCATAAATCTGGTGAAAACCGACTCTGAAGGTTCCCGCGGTTTTCACCTAATTAAAAGAGAAAGTTTTCCCTCAACCCCAAACAATCAGTCATGTGGTCCAATCAAGACGCTGTCTGGTTGCCTGGTGACCTCACTCCTCCTTCCATGGTCCAGGTATGAGAATGTCCTTGGTTCCCAAGAAAAAGTATTTTATTTTGGCTACAAAACCCCAGCTATCTGTAATCCCCCCTCCCTATCCCTCAGCTCCAGTGTGGCAACACTGAAGCTCCAAGATGGCTCCGGTCAGGTCAGCTTCAGGGTTGACACCTAAAAACATTCTGTAAAAGGGTTATTAAAATTAACGGGACCTGATCTGTTGCAATTTTTGCCCGATTACATTGCTGTTCTCATAAGACAAAGCGATATGGAGCCTGTGGTCCCTCAGATGTTGCTAAACAACTCTATTGGCCCTGGACTTGTGCCTGGAACTGTGTTGTCAGTAACATTTTGAATGCAAGTTCCCCGTTATTGTCTTAAGGGTCCTTAGGCTGTAGGGCTATTTCCATCACTTCCCACAAATCTGTTGCTACAGATACCTCTCAATTACATGCAGCCAATCAGGCTTTCCGTTAGTTACCAGTTCTATTCAGAGATGAGAGTATCAGTTTACAATTCAGGATGTTTGATCTATGTTCTGCTACTGTCTCCTATAATGAGCGACTTCAGGATGAATCAGTCTGTGTGCATACCCTCCCCCAACATAAATGCTCCAATCATTCTAATCCATGAGATGATTAAAGCTTAGCTTGTTCAAACTCATCCCGATCAATGCTGGATCAGTGGCATTTCTGGGGAGGGGGTAGTGCCATGGGCATTGCACACATGTGCAAAAGAAGTGGGCCTTACATCACAACACTGTGTCCACTATCTTGCCTTTTTAAAAAACTCCTCTTCCTCTTCATGGATTTATGGGGCATTTGCAATCCAGAGTTTCTAGATTCTGACATGATATTCTTGGCTAAATATCACCAAGTACCAGCTTTGCCTAAATTTCTTACCTATTATCCTATTGGTTTATCTTTTAAGCGGTCCCTAGGTACAGTATGTTTGAAGTTTGCAGTTCTTTCCATTCCTCTAGTTCTATTGTACCATCTTTTAAGTTTCGCTACCACATGTGCTGAGTTGCCTTTGGAATCAGCATTCATGGAAAAATCCAGCTGTATCTGGTGCCTTTTGGTATTTTCTCTGTGGTTTGGCTAAAGTGAAAGAGCAACCTTTGCTGTCTTCACACCAACTCAACATTTACGTGCCGTACTGTCTGATCGATGTCTGTACAGTTTATTCATATGGATCCTACGTGATCCTAGGTTTAAGGATGATAACAAGAAATATTGGTTATGATGATGTAACTTTTAACATTTGTTAATGTGTCCATAGATAACATAGGAAAAAAATTCAGGGAAGAAGGGGAAGGGGGAATATATGTGTATGTGTGTCTGTGTATCTCTGTGTTTGTATGTCTGGGTGTCTGTATGTCTGTGTGTCTGTGAATATGTGTGTTCCTGATTTTTAGTTCATGCCATTGCATCAAGATCATAGGGACAGTTCCTGCTGTTGTTGTTATTGTTATTGTTACTATATACTTTATTCATTAAACATGAAACAGTCACCTGAAATGGAAATTATGTATTTCTTAACAGATGTATTTCTTAACAGATTGACTTAAGAATTTAATTTGGATTCTATAAATAGGATTTAAAAATCAACAGGAAATGCTATCATGCCAGTTTTCAGGAAAAGATCACATGGAAAACTGATATTCTTGGGACTTAGAAGATCAACATAGAAAAAACAGGAATGAGAAACGGAACCTGAGATATGAAATGATATCATTAATGTATTATGTGACTTGCTCAGTTTTGAAACTCTGGTTTCATTAGAGTTAAAAGATAAGGACAACATAAAATTCTGAGAGCACATTAAACAAACAAACAAACAAACAAATAAACAAATAAATAAAAAAACAAATTTCTACTTTCCTTTTCTGGGTTGATATTTCCAGCAGTCCTTCCATTCCCCTCCCCCTCCCCCTTCCTTTAGGGCAACTGTTGAAGAAGAATTCATGAAAGATGCAAGAAGATAACCAGCCTGATTTGAATAATAATAACAACAACAACAACAACAGTTATTGTTATTGTAATTGTAATTGTAATTGTAATTGTAATTGTAATTGTAATTGTAATTGTAATTGTAATTGTAATTATATACTTTATTCATTAAACATGAAACAGTCAACTGAAACGGAAATTATTATTGTTGGGGGTTTTTTTGTGTTTTTTTTAAGAATTCGGTAGTCACTGAATAATAGCAAGGTAACCATTGGAAAGGAATCAAGGGGGTGATTTATACTTTATAACAAAATAAGAATAAGAATAGGATCCAGATTCCAGGAGCTTAATCTGTCTGGTTTACTCAGTGCTGTATGGATTTAATGGGTAACCAAAATTTACTGTAAGTTGAAAGGTGAGCCAACCTGACAAGAGAAGGTCTCCCAAATGCAAAGTACAAGCAATACTTTCCTTTGTCTAATAGAAATGTCTCTTTAATCTTAGAAGGTGCAATAAACCTTCTGAACACAAGACAACTTGAATCCCCTGGGTTATCTTCTGCAAATTCATAAAGCAAAAGTTCCGAGACAGGAATAAAACACTGGGTAGTACTTGCTGCTAATCATCCTATCCACTTTTAAGTTGGAGCCTTGGGTAATCAGTTGGTCAGATCGCTTCCTGAAAAAGGCTATTTTCAGGTTTTCCAGGATGTCTTTCTGTTTGTTTTTTTCCTCCCTTGAGCTCACTAATTGGAGGTCAAATTGTTTTGTATGTATACTAAAATAACCGCGTTCCAAACTGGATAGAAAGATGCCGTTCTCAGCTCAGTGCAGATGAAGGGCAGACTATTGAGTCAATGTTTATGGGAACGGAGTTACACAGTCAAAGAAATCAGTCGATATAATTTGGTTATATACGTTCATCGTGGTATCTGCTCCACTGTTTTAGACTGCTCACGCAAGAGATGAATCAAGGCACAATGCTGCTAATACATGAATTTGGCTATGATATTAAAAGCTACTATTATGTTATTTTACGTTACTATAATTGGCTGAGTAAGTTCTGATTTTATAGTTATTGTAGTAAATATGTACTAAGCATTATATGTATGTAATAAGTATTGTATGATTAATAATTCCAGTTACAGGTAATTCTTGACTTATGACTATAATTGAGCCCAGAATTATGATATAAATTGTGGCAGTTGTTAAGTGGGTCGCTACCTTACCACACTCGATTTTATGACATTTTTGTGGCAGTCATTAAGTGAACACTATGGTTGTTAACTGAATATGGTGGTCATTAAGCGAACCCATTTTTCCCAATGGGTGATTTTTGCAAGAAACTGGAAGTAAGCACCAGAAATTGTTAAAAATGCTGAAAAATCATTGTTATACTAGATCTGCCTGCTGGGAATGGAAGGGAAGGGGTAGGGTAGGGTAGGGGTAGGGGAAGGGAAAGAAGGGAACGGGAAAGGGAAAGGGAAAGGGAAAGGGAAAGGGAAAGGGAAAGGGAAGGAGATTTAAATGCATCCTGCCAGATTCCCACAAGGAAACTCAAGGGAGAAAGGTTCAAGGGTTGAAAGCAGGAAGTCAGAAGTCACTTCTGCTCTCATTACGTTTTTGCTTGGTCTATTTTTCTCTTTAGGTAAGGAAATATCTCTGAAATGATGACCCAACGGGGCACAGCATATCTGGTATTATAAACTAACTCTGCTCCCAGCTCATTTATAAGCTCCATCGAGAGTGCTGATTTTTATATTTAAGTCCCAAAGGCAAATTTTCTGACCTGCACACCATCTTCACACAGACCGTTAAGATCCAAAGGTGGCTGTGTTTCAGATATCTCTGGATGATAGATTATAGTGCCTTTTTGGTGGTAGGACCAGACATTTATAACTCCCTTACCAGGAATTCTTCAAAGGCCCTTTTTCAAGGGTCCTTTTTCAAGTAGCTATCAGTTAGAGGAATGATTTTCTACCCTTCCCATCCCTCAAATTATGAATTATTTTATCCCAAAAAAGTTAACCCAATGGTTAAATTTTTCTGTTTTCTTTTTTCTCACCAGGACAAAAGTTTCCCATTAGCCCAGTTATTTTGAAGCTATAAAAGTGTCAAATTTTGATTACTATTTTTGTTTCTAAATTTATTTTCCATAGCCAATGTTTTGCTGGATTTTAACTTTAATTTTGTTAGCTTGTGCTCTGAGTTTATGTGAGGTTTGGCTTGCTTTTCATCTGTTGCCTTTTGTATCTTTAAATATTGTTTATATTTTTAGTGTTATTTGAGATTTATGTTTTAGTGCCTATTTGTGGCAATGCTCATTATGTTGCACTGTTAATGTTTGTAGGTGTCTCATAACCTACTCACTGTGCCTTGATGTTGCAGTGGTTGGAATCCAGTATTGCAGGCTGACTCAGCCCACTGCCAGGAGTTCGATCTTGACCAGTTCAAGGTTGACTCAGCCTTCCATCCTTCTGAGGTCAGTAAAATGAGAACTTCTTGTTGGGGGCAATATGCGATTCTGTAAACTGCTTAGAGAGTGCTTTAAAGCACTATGAAGCAGTATTGCTATTGCTATAAATGCAACTGAGAAAACAAGAATTTTGGGGATATCATTTTGCAGTGAAACTTATATTTGCTTCTAATCTCAGTAGCCATAAAGCAGTATATTCATAGGAATTTGTATGTATTTTGTAGTTTCCAAAATTATAGAGCAGAATTCTGAATTCCAGCAGCCATCAGTTCAATCAAAACTCGGTCTTAAGATTTTTATATCTGGAACCCACTTTGATTTTCTCTTTAAATATCGGTAATCTTACCTTGATTCTAAACAAGATGGGTTAGTCTTAAATATGTTTAATAACTAGGCAATTCCCATGTAGCATTCTTCATTTTCTATATTCTGTACTTTCAGAATGGGATGTAAGCCACCTAAAATCCATAATAATTATTTATGATGATGATGATGATGATGATGATGATGATGATGATGATGATGATTATGATTATTATCATTATCATTAATTAAATTTGTATGCCACCCAACTCCCAAGGGACTCTGGGCGGCTCACAACAATATAAAAAACTATTAAAAGAAAACATAATAAAAACATTTAATTGTTACATGGAAATGAAGAATAGGAAAATTGTTATTAGTATAGGAGTTGAACAAGAATTGATTTCATTCCTTTGATCTGAAAATATAGTTTATAAAAAAAATTACTTTGCTTGTTTGCTCATACATCGTGTAGATAAGTTCATCACCTACATTATCTATAATATAGCCCAGCATTTTGACATTAAATACTATTTATATACTCCTTATCAGACCTATGCTTATGATAAAGCAACTTAATGGCAGCTTTAGGACCTATAATTGCTCAGGATACCATAACATTTGGTAGACAACTATAATTATCAATTCTCTGAAGGAGACAGTCTTGAAGACCAAGGGACTGAAATATGTAGTAGCTAAACTGCTTAAATATAGACCTCAGCCACTCATTCATGGTTGATCTCTTACAATAGATGACATTAGTTTTATTACTTTCATTTCTTTCTATTTATTTACTACACTGCTTGAATTTCTAGAGAGACCTCTCATTCAGTAAATTCTCTAAGGGCTAAACATATGTTGTGTAGATATTATGGCAAACATGATTTTAGTTGTACCACAATTATTTCTTCCCGTTTAGTTTGGTGTGGTCTCAAGGCTCTTGGCTGCTTAAAACACTAGATTTTGTGGCATGCCTGAAGGAGACAGGAATGGTTTATTGGCCAAAAATCTTGGTTTTTGACAGCCAGAGACAATGAATGAAATCTTGAAGAAAACCTGGCATCTGGGATATTATTGGTTCTTGGTCCCAGATAAAATGGAAACTATAAATAATAATAGGAAGACAAGAACATTCTAATATGGCTGTGCAGAACTTGGAATTCAAAAGCAAAAATGGTGCTTTGGAGCATATGGGGACATGTTGGCAAGCACCAGCCTTCAACACTTGAACCGTATCTGTCTTTTCCCGGAATCACACTGCATTTATAGAAGGCAGTTGTGCAATTCTGGAAAAGGTGCAGCTGCTTTCAAGGGTTGAAAGCATACACTCTGAAGTACTTTTTTTTGTTTTTGAGTTTGGAGCACTCCAAATGCTAATTCTTTATTTTATTGTTTTTTTTATTAATCAACTGCATTTTTTTTAAAAAAATGACATTTTAGGATAAATCAATCCCCCTCAGAATAGTTTTTTAATGTCAGTAAAATAACAAAATGCAAAACCAGCAAAAGAACATTAACACATTGAAATCATTGCAGCATCCTTTTGTAACAATAGGAACTATTATAGGACACTATAGTAGATCCTACCATAGGTTCCCATCCAGACCCAGAGTTGCTAAGCATATATATGAGAGAGGTAGCTGTCCCAAAGGTGCTTTTTCAGGAGGCAACTGGACTTTCTTGTTTTTTCTTTTGAAGACGTTTCGCTTCTCATCCAAAAAGATTGGTCGTTGACAAGGAAAACATATACAAAATGTTCTATCGGTGGCATCTTCCTCCGGCAAGATTGGCAAAGATGTTTCCGTCGTTATCCGCGAAATGTTGGAAGTGTATGAAAGAGCAAGGGACCTACTACCATCTCTGGTGGACATGCCCCAAAACTAAAATATTTTGGAATAAAATAAGAACTTGGCTGGAAGAAATTATACAACAGAAGATTGACTTGAAACCAGAATTGTTTTTGCTAGGCATTTTCAGAGAAAAATTTAAAAAAGAGGACCGTTATTTAATATTACACATAACTACAGCTGCCAGAATTGCCTACGCCCAAAATTGGAAAAACGACATTATCCCTACATCCGGAATGATTGTTAGAAAAATTTTGGAATGTTCTGAGATGTGTAAACTCACAATGGAAATACACGACAAAGAGGAGACAGAATTTTATGATGCGTGGAAGAAATGGCATAAATGGTTAAATGATAATAAAAAACTTCAAATTTGGTTATAAAAGGTGAATCATAAACAAATTGTAAGTGTTCTTGCTCTCACATTGTATGTAAATAATTAGAGGTATACATAACTAAAATGGGAGAAACAGTTTTTGATTATATAATAGGAGATTTAATCCATTAACTAAAAGAGTAAATAAAATGTAAATATATTTGGAAAGGAGTTAGCTGTAAAAGTGGTTAGTTTTAGTTTTTATTATGTTTGTCTTATATGTATTTTCTGTATGTTTTGTTTATATGTTGTTTTTATTGGAAAATGTAATAAAGACTATTTAAAAAAAAAGATTGGTCGTTGAAGCACTTGAACCTTCAAATGCTTCAATGACCGAACCTCCAAGTGCTTCAATGACCCTCTACAAGGATGTAAATGACCAGGTGTCTGCAATGAATATAAATCCTTCCATTCACCATTATCCTGTCAGGGCTGAAGAAGCTTCTTGGATAAGAAGCAAAATGTCTTCAAAAGAAAAAAAACAAAGAAAGTCCAGTTGCCTCCTGAAAAAGCACCTTTGGGACAACCATGACCTGGATGACTGAGAATCTCTACAGAGACATATAGCTCTAATTTTCTTTTTAATCTCAGGTATCAGTCTAATTTCTCCCACATTCATTGACAAGATGAATGAAGACCCAACTGTCCAATTCAAAAATACATTGGTCCAGTGGGTGGAGTCTTCCTTCAATAGAAAATGTTCTTTCAGCAAAAAAAGTTCTAATAAAAGGAAGAAAAATTCTGAATCCAACCCAATTTAGCTTCAGACTTTCACCTCTCTTTCCACATTTCAGTAAGAAATGAAAAGGTCTGTCACTTATATGTCACATATACATGCACCACACTCAGTGATAATATACCCAATATCCCGAACTTAAAATGAAAGAAGTCAAAATGAGAATTTGTCTGAGACCTCCTTGCTAATCTTTGTATTTTTCTTCTTTGATAAACTGCCATGAGAAAATTGCTTTTCATGGCATTTCCCACTACAAGCACATGGCTTTCATCTGGGTTTTAACCACAAAAAGAGAACCACGTGTTTATGGCTTGAGAACACCAAGGAGAGGAGCTATGCTCATTGAATTTTCAGTCAGAGGAGAGACACACTGAAAAAGTCTAGATTCCCTTGCATCATTGAGTTCTCACTATTATTAAAGATCAAACAGGACCAGCCAAGATTAACATGAAAGTGACACATATGTCAGATAGATTTATTCTTTATTTTTTTTAAAAAGGAAGTATGGAAGGTATAGAGAAGTTGTGGATGAAATAATCTCTCGTCTTGCCTTGTTTTGTATTCTTAAAATATATCTGGGGGGGGGCAGTAGTGAAATCCAATTTTTTTTTTCTACCAGTTCTGTGGCTGTGGCTTGGTGGCCATGGCAGGGGAAGGATACTGCAAAATCTCCATTCCCTCCCCACTCCTGGGGGAAGGATATTGCAAAATCTCCATTCCCACCCCACTCTGGGGCCAGCCAGAGGTGGTATTTGCCGGTTCTCTGAACTACTCAAAATTTCCGCTACCGGTTCTCCAGAACCTGTCAGAACCTGCTGGGTTTCACCCATGGGGGGGGGCGCTTAAAATCTCAATGGGACGCACATTCCCTTATTGACTCATGTTACAGAATTTCATGGATTGTGTGAACGGGGCCCATCTACTCATGGGAAGGACACTACAAGTGTAACAGGATGTCCCTTTAATCATCTTTCCTGACTCTTCAACTCTGAGCAAGAGACTTAGAAGAGTTGCTTGTTCATAACTTGGTGTTGGATGGAATTCTATAACCACTTATTCATGTGGTCCATCCTCATTGTGCAATCTTGAGAAAGATGTAAATATTTTCTTTTAACCCCCCCCCTCCCTTAAATGACTAAAACTTTTGTTTTTATCCTACATTTTATAGAATGGCAATATTTTCTCCTAAAATCACGTAAAATTGTGGGGGAAGAAAGTGTAATTGCCCAAGGTTTTGTAAACTTGTGAGATTTCAGCTGATGTTTATTTTTTATTTTTTTTAAAAAAATAGAATTCCATGGAGACTTTTTTGGAACTTTCCTTCTCTCCCATCTGTCTCCATTCCCCATAATTGCTGCCTTGGTTCTTTTATTTTCTCACCTTACATTTACAATCACTTCCCAAGTATACACAAATGGAATGGGCTGTAAAGCAATATTGGCCCACAATATTTTTGCAATTTTATGTACTATGAGTTGTTTCAGAATAACAATATTGGGTTATTTTGACCAGGTTGTTGTCAGACTGACTTGGACATAGTATCCTGCCATATTATAACATGAATGTAACAGGAGACTTTATTTGAATGGAGAGGACTATTAAAAAGGTAAGTACTGTATAGAAACCGAGTAACCGTTTTGGCATGAAATAACCCAAGCTAAAAATAGCATAAACCTATGCCCTCCTACTTTAGCCTAATTTTAATTTAATTAAAATTAAAAAATATTTTAAATAAATATTTTAAAAATAAAATATTAAAAATATTTAATTTAAAATTTAGTTTTAGCCCTAAAATTCAGGATTTCTCCATTCCTTCATATCTAAAGAATGCTTTGAAGTAAATATTCCTTAGTCGGGTAGCTTGAAGGCAGTAGACCACAATATAAGTTAAATGTTTTGTTTTATTTGCTTATTACTTTTTCTACACTCCCATGTCACCTATGTGACTCTTTGCAAGAATAAAAAAAAATAAACTGGAAGTTGCTGCAGTTAAAAAAAAAAGGCAATTGGAACTTATCTCTATGGTTGACTCTGCAAGAATTGTTAGGCAAGGCTATGAGTTTAGCTTAAACAGACAGAAAGATGAGAAAATTTATTTTTTTTAGCATGAAATGACTGGATATATTACAGTTTCTACCTCTCATTTCTTATGTTCTCTAAGCACAAGAAGCTTATTGTCTTCTTTTATTAGAAAGCTGGTAATCTATGCTCCTAATTAACAGCTAAAGATCTGTATCGGAAGCAGCTTACATTGATACGTATGATAACCAAAAAAATTACTGTCGATACTATCCATGAGAAGTCAACAACTTTTCATATGAAATCTCATCTTATGGTGCCACCCATTTAGATCTCCAAAGACTCATCTTGTGGCTTTAATTTTCACATATTTTACTCTGAATCAAAGCAGCATATAAATTACAGTATTCACCCTCCTTAACTCGTTCCAATACATCATCAGTTAAATGACTTTCTTTATAGTTCTTTTTCTATAAATCAAACTATGTAAGAAGAAGCTTCTGCCCCGAAGGAACACTTGGAAATCTAGTCAAATGCAAGATCTTGATAGAGTGTTTGTTTGTTTGTTTGTTTGTACCAAAAAGCAAAGCATCAAGAGATAGTTTGCTTTTTGGTAGAAACCATAGCTGGCAGCCCACACTTAAGTGATCTATCTTAATCATTACCTAGAAAACTAAAAGATTGAGGTTGAATATAAAAGGCACCTTTCCACCCATTGAAACTATATTTCACAGCAATAAGAAGTGCTACAAACTGTTTAAGTCAGACCTCAGACAAGGTAGCTTTATGCCACCAACCTGTAAAATGGAAGTGGTGCATTTCTTGAGCTGGCAGCATTTTTGACCCTCTGCAAATCTCATCTGATACATTTTTATAGAGTGGAATTACAGTTCTTTAAAAAAAAAAATCCCTGCTACGCCACACTGATGGTGGCTAGCAACATGGTCAACCACAAATGGGTGGCTCTTTGGGGCCACACAGCTGCAAAGCCTCAGACTCTAACTCTGCCAGGCCCAAGTGGTAAAACCAGCACAGGCTCTGCTTACACGATTTTATGTAGAATAACTTTGGCAGCTTTTGCTTGGCCAGCTGTAAGATGTTCTGTAGAAACAACTTTCAGTTCCTGGTTTTCATAACAGGAATACATATGAAGTATCTACTGGAAAAGGTCATCTAGCTATGTTGGGAAGAAAGAAAGAAAGAAAGAAAGAAAGAGAGAGAGAGAGAGAGAGAGAGAGAGAGAGAGAGAGAGAGAGAGA
>QLTV01003780.1:2502798-2514393 GCA_003457575.1 Thermophis baileyi
AAAGAAAGAAAGAAGGAAGGAAGGAAGGAAGGAAGGAAGGAAGGAAAGAAAGAAAGAAAGAAAGAAAGAAAGAAAGAAAGAAAGAAAGAAAGAAAGAAAGAAAGAAAGAAAGAAAGAAAGAAAGATGGAAATACAGAATTGTACAGTTGGAAGAGCCCTCTAAGATAATCAGACACATTCCTCTCCAATATGTAGGACAGACTGTTTCAGTTATATGGCTCTTATTAATAGGCATGCCTCACATTCCTTATCCATGAATTAAAGTTATTAATACTACGTGACCAGAAATCCTTCTCCTCTACCTTCTGCTTCATAGACCTGTTGCAAATTTCTCTCCTCTGGAACAAAATTAGGCATGAGAAGTTCTAATGGAGATGTAACCTGTTTGCAGATCCAGTTATGAGTTCCATAACTTTCCCAGGATGCTTTGGCCCAAAATGCATTTTAGATCAATATTGCTGTTATTTTGCATATTGAAGAAAGGTACGGGACGTTTCCCCTAGAGTAAAAATAAATTTAGTAGTATTTATATGCCGTCCATCTCACTGTCAGGCGACTCTGGGTAGCTTACAGAAGGGGTTGTCTTTATGTCTGGGGGTGACTGTGCCATAAGAGAAGATGCATTGTTGACAGCTCTGAGTGGAATTGCTGTACACTGTGGATGGTTTTCTCAGTGGAAGAAACATTCCATAGTCTTTGCATATAACTTAAGTATTCAATATAAAGGTGTTGGAACTGACAGCAATGACAAAACTGACAGTTCTTACTAAATAAAAGGCATTGACAACATTTAATACCAATTGGAAACCTTTTGTGGACTTTTTGCAGGAAACAGAAAGAAACAACATTATCTTGTATGGACGAGTCATATTTATTGATAGTTTGGAAACACGGAAGCTATAGTTTAATGCTAAAGTAAGGGATGAATTTAAATTTTAACTGTATCTTCTGTCAAAGAAGGCAGAAATCACTTTCTATCTACAGTTTTTTTCCTTTCTATAGTTTTTGCTTTTTTCTACTTCTATTTCTTATCTCTTTTTCTATCTCTCTTTCTTATCTATTTCTCTCTCTGACCATTTATTTCCCTTTGTTAGTTTTTAATCTTTATGTTTCATGAAAAAAACACCAATAAAGTTATATACCATAAACAAGAATATAACTAAATACGAGAAGGGACTTTCTTTTAATGCAAAATTCTGTTTCTATGCATGTGACGGGTCTGCTAGCAAAGATAACACTTGGATGATTATTGATGATTATTATAATTGGAATTAATGTACTGTATACCAATCCATTCATTGTACATTGTAAGGATAATTCAGTACATTTTGAAATAATCGATGGTTTTTATTCCTTTTGCTTTAACATATTGTTCTCTCACTTCTTAGCAAGCAAAGGCTTTTTCTTATCACATTTTCCTGTTGAACTAGTCTCTTAAAGGTAGTTCACATTATTAGCCCCATGATATTAAAAAATGCAATTAAACTAATGCTTTTTGTTGTTCTGTCAAAAAATCTGTGCAATCTTTTGCTAATAATGAAGATGGGAACCCCCTGCTGAAACTGAAAACCTGCAAAGATTTCTTTATTTACTTATAAGGTTGCCCAAATCAAACAACTTTGTATAGTGATCAAAATAATCAGCAACATCACCCCCATAGAATAATTCAAACACATAAATGCAAGACAAGCAGAATAAAAGCTGGCGCTATCCTTCATTTTCACTGGGTATGAAAAAAAGAAAACCCTCCAAAGCTCACCTAACATTTTAAGAAGTTTTCTAAAGGCCAGAAATGAGCGTATCAAACACATCTCTAAGATCACTTCACCTCACTTCAGGTAAGGGCATAATATGAAGCAGGTCCTCTCTAGCTGCCCTGGCAGAGTCGAGAAGGTGATCCCTGAAAAAAAAACCTGGCTTTGTGCCATTAGGGCTTTAGAGATGATAATCTGACTACAAAACTGGGACTATTCTGCAGTGGTGGAACCTGCACTCCGGCTGCTGCATTCTATATCAACTACAGCTCCAAATCATTGTTAAAGGCAGACCCATACGAAACACATTGCATAGTTCTTTTGTATGATGATAAAGGCAGGAATCAGTACTACCAGTGGTTCTAGAAATGGAACTGAATATAATGCAATGCAATGCAATGCAATGCAATGCAATGCAATGCAATGCAATGCAATGCAATGCAATGCAATGCTATGCTATGCAATGCGATGGACTTCAGCTAGGTTCCTCTCCCCCACCCCCATTTTCTCTTATAGCACAGAGAGAGAGGGGAGAGAGAGAGGGGGGATTGAGAGAGAGAGAATGGACGGGAATGGAATGGAATGGAGTGGAATGCAGTGAAGTTTTCCTTCCTTCCTCTTGAGGGAGGCAGGAAAAACGGGGACCCCCAAGACAAAAGTTAGGAACCAGCAATACAGTTCCTGGAAGGGGGGTAAGGGGGGGTGTGAGGAATTCTGCCAACCTCTCCCTGTGCACATCCCAAGGAAGATATTTTCTTCAGCAACTTCATGGTCTCCTGCCTTGGGCAGGGGGTTGGACTAAAAGACCTCCAAGTTCCCCTCCAACCCAATGATACTATGCTACGCTATGGTAGCTATGCTGCATTATGCTACACTACACTGCACTGCACTGCACTGCACTGCACTGCACTGCACTGCACTGCACTGCACTGCACTATACTATACTACAGGATCCCCAACCCCTGGTCCGTGGAAGCAGCACGTGAAACCACACCCCCTCTGGTCCACAGGAAAACCTCTCTCCAGGGAACTGGTCCCTGGTGCCCAAAGGGCTGAGGGGCGCTATTATACATACTATACATACTATACTATGGTATACATTACTATACTATGGTATACATTACTATACTATACTATACTATACTATACTATACTATACTACTATACTATACTATACTATACTATACTATACTATACTATACTATACTATACTATACTATACTATACTATACTATACTACTATACTATACTATACTATACTATACTATACTATACTATACTATACTATACTATACTATACTATACTATACTATACCATACCACACCACACCACACCACACCACACCACACCACACCACACCACACCACACCACACCACACCACACCACACCACACCACACCACACACCACACACCACACACCACACACCACACTCCACACTCCACACTCCACACACCACCACGCCATGCCACACCACGCCACGCCAGGCCAGGCCGACGCCACACCACACCACACCACACCACACCACACCACACCACACCACACCACACCACACACCACACACCACACACCACACACCACACTCCACACTCCACACTCCACACACCACACCATACTAACTGATAAAAGCAAAAGTATCAGTATCATCAAGAAAAGTGGAACTTGTTACACAGGTAGTCCTCAAATTGTTGTAACTTTGAACAGTAACCATTCAAAGTTACAACTGCACTGAAAAACGTGACTTATGATCATTTTTCACACGGCCATTGCAGGATCCCCATGATCACGTGATCAAAATTCAGATGCTTGGCAACTAACTCATATTTATGACAGTTGCTGTGTCCCAGCAACTGTCATCTGATCACCTTTTGTGACCTTCTGACAAGCAAAGTCAATGAAGAAGCCAGTAAAAACAGTAACTTAACAACTGCAGTAATTCACTTAATAATTGGGGCAAGAAAGGTCGTAAAATGGGGCAAAACTCACTTAACAAATGTCTCACTTAACAATAGAAGTTTTGGGCTCAATTGTGGTCCTAAATCAAGGACTACCTGTACTTAATCTACAGTTATGTATAACCATGCAGCTGCTAGCTGACAAAGATGCTTCATCCACTGAGAAATTGACTCTTCAGTCCATGAAATGTCCACAGTGTATTAAATTGGTTCATGTTTAAGGAAAGGTTTATTGCTGAAGAGTTCATTGCTGTTTTAAAGTTGAATTAAGGATCTTAATGAAACAACCTTTAATGTGTGACTGCAATTACCCAGAGGAATTTACAAATGAACTTAAATGTTGTCTCTCGACAGGAATGCTTATTAAAACCCAATCTGAAGTAATTTACATTTGCCAATTTAGAACTTTTGAAAGCTGAAGTCTCCAGAGATGAAGGAAGAAGAAGAAAACGAAATAAATTTTAAAAATAAATCTGTCTTTTGAAAAGTGATTTGTGAGACTCTGAAGGGTACATTATTCTTAGAGATTGGAAATGACTACTTTTATTGAAATCAGTTCTCACTTTTATTTCATTAATTTGTAACCTAAGGCTAAATATTTAGGTAGAGTTTTTGAGAAGGATCTCGGCTGTTTGTATCTGTGTGCATCCTATGAAACTTTATGATCGTAGTTAGTCAAGAACCATTGAGTTGCTATTGACTGCTCATGATTATGTGCTCAAATACTCGACTTAGGGATAAATCACAGTTCCTCCAAGGACATTCCATCAACCTCTTTGATCCCTTCCATCCACCTTATTTGTGGTCTTCTCTCAATTTTGCAGTATATAATTCATCACTTTTTAGCTTCAGATTTTCAAAGCATATGAGTTTCTGCTTCCTGATTATCTTTCGAAAGGAGCAGCCATTTATATTTGGTCCAAGGATGATTAATTAGTTCTTCTTACAGTCCATGACACTTTTACTATCCAGATCCAGGTCCATAATTCAAAATGTCTTCTCCCACCCTTTTTTTGATGTCTAGCTTTCATGTTGTACATTATATCAGGAAGGCCATTGCGTTAATTACTCTGAACTTTGATGTTATTGAAATGTCCTTATCTTTCACAAAAATTACTTGTTATTGCCTTGTTTCCCAGGCAAGACTTCCCTTTACTGCCTTGAACCCCAAAGAAACAACTGTAAATTCAATAAGCATGTATACTGATATTACTTTTGTTATCTTAACAAAATTAATCCAGATTGTAAACTTTGGGTTTCTTAACTCTCATAATGAGCTGGCCTACATCAATAAAGGATGTTACTCGCATATCTCAAAGTATGTGTGTTTTGACCTTCTATTTTAATTCATCTCTTTTAATCCTGAGTTTAGAATATGCTACCTATCTTAAAGAGATCTGAGGACACTACTCATAATGCTTTGTAGGTAGTCCTTGACTTACGACCACAATTGAGCCCAACATTTCTGTTGTTAAATGAGAATTTTGTTAAGTGATTTTTCCCCATTTTATGAACTTCCTCGCCACAGTGAATCACTGCAGTTCATAAATTGGTAACACGACTGCCAAGTGAACCTGGCTTCTCCATTGTTTTTGCTTGTCAAAAGATTGCAAAAGGTGATCACATGGCCTTGGGAAATAGCAATGGTCACAAGTATGAATCAGTTACCAAGCATCTGAATTTTGATCACATGATCATGGGGATGCTAAACAGGTTGTAAGTGTGAAAAATGGTCATAAGTCACTTTTTTCAGTGCCATTGTAACTTTGAACAGTCATTAAACGAACTGTTGTAAGTTGAGAACTGACTGTATCTCCCTGCCTTCTTTCTCTGAACCATTGTTTCTCTAAATTTAGTTCTTACAGCAACTTCAGAAGAATAATCAAGATGTCCATTATCCTTAATAAACTCTACACTGGAACTCTAATCTGTGAAAAGAAGGTACATTTTCTTGTATTGTTCTCTCCATCATCCATTTTACATTAACTATCTGATCCTATGGCCTTCTGTCTTTTCTGAAATTTGCCTTTCTTTATTCATGGCTCATTTTTAAAAAAATCTTAAACAAATCTTTCCTTGCGGGAGGAATTAGTGGAGTGATCCTGTAATTTGCACATTCTCCGGCATCTCATTTTTTTCGGTGTAGGCATGTACACTGATCTTGTCTGGTTTCTAAGATATATAGTCTTATTCCATACTGTTGAAATAAATGTATTATTGTAATTGTCTCTTCTTTACAGCTTTAAATAGTTTGCTCTCCTGTTTCACAGTTGTCTATTCAATCAGTTTCTGAACATATTCTCTCTCTCTCTTTATAAATCTTTTTCTATAATCCCATTTGTTTGGGGTTTCCCCCTAGTCTTTCATCCTGCTTTAATCCCGTTTGCTTCTATCTTATCTCCTCTGTGATTAGGATTGCCCATTCCTATTTTAGCTGTACAATTCCCTGTGATTTTTAAAAAAAACACCTTTGAAAGAGCACATTTTTAAAAAAAAAAATCTAATTACGTACTTCTATTTGCTGACTTTCTTGATTAAGGTGTCAGGAGTGATAATTCAGTGTTCTGTGTTTTGTTCTTTATTTTTTCCTAGCTATCGTAATAATGGTCTGAAATTTACTCTTTTTCTCTTGGAGATTTTGAGATATTTTTTTTCTTACTTGAATTTCACAGTCTCTAGTATCTCTTTTTGTGGTTCTTTGGTACAAATTAAGAATGCTGAATTTGTCCCTTAAGTTGTTGAGTATATGACTATATATTTTTCAGGTCATATTTTACTAGCACATCTATTCTCTATTATTTTCCAAGTTGAACCCATACATCTGATATCAATCATTCATGGTGTCTCACAATGTGAATCTGGCACTACATCTTCTCCATTCTATTATATTTTCTGTTGGATTCCACTGTTCTTCGGGCAGTCTTCATAGGTACAGTCTCGTGTTGAAGCAGCAACATAAGTAATCTTCTTGGCAATATCTATTAACCTGTCCCTGCATTTCAGTCACCCATTAGTAATAACTCTAGAACAGAGGTCCCCAAACTTGGCAACTTTAAGTCTTGTGGATTTCAACTCTCAGAATTCTCCAGCCAGCTAAGTTTGAAGACCTCTGCTCTAGAAACTGCATCCTATGGCTCTTACCATCCATCATAGAATCCCTTAATGTCTTCTGCAGTAGGCTAGCTATGTAAAACATAATAAAGAACATCTCCTCCTCCTTTCATATTCAAAAGTTGCACAATCGCAAATCTTCGCTTCCCAGACCCCATTCCTTTACTATCAGCTACTGGACTGGCAAAGATTGTCCTAACAGGAAACTTTTTCCCATTAACACCTTTCCATTCTTGTTTGGCTCAGAATAAAGGTTATCCTCTGATATCTTATCCATTCTTGATTGAATCAAGGCAGACCTTTCTTAGAACTGGCAAAAATAAAATAGTAAAAATGCATTCTCACAAAAATGTCAACCTCACACAGGTCTCTCATTTTTTATTTAAACTTACATTTTGACTAGAATAATATTCTGCCTTCCCTGTTGTTGTTTATTGTTCAGTCAATGAATTATTCAATCAATGCTGACCTCCATTCTTCTTTGTTCTATGACAGGTATATAGTTTGTGTAACAACAAACCTGACATATATCCACTGATAGTAATACAGTAGATATGATCTAATCATGAATTAGATTGAACATGAGCTGAACATGTATCTTTTTTGAGTAACATTTCCATTCCGTTCTTTGTCTGGACTCATGCTGTGAAGATTATACTAGATAGTCATCTGAATTAAAACTGATCCGTTCTGGTCCACCTAAATCCAGTTGTTCTTTAAAATGCTCATTTTAAAACACCCATCTTTTTTGTCTTGATGATTTCAACTTTACTTTAGTTCACGTTGCTCACACTTGATCTTCCTTTTGCATATGCGTCATGTAACTATTGTCTATGACATATCTCCCTAATATGTTCGTATGAAAATTCTACCCTGGAGGAATGCTTTCCCATTTGTGGGTATTATATGACAATGGTCTTCAGGAACAGCCCCATATAGAATGCATTGCAATAGTTGAGATGTGAGGTGATTAAGACATGAGTGACTGTACAAAGAGCCTCCCAGTTCAAGTAAGGGTACAACTGGTGGATAAGATGGAGGTGTGCAAAGGCCTTCTTAGTTGCAGCTGCTACCTGCTCTTCCAAAGTGTGCACCATCCAAGTGGACCCCATGTAAGATTAAAATGGAAAATTGCTGGTTAATAACTCCAGCCACTCAATCTTGCTAGGATTGAACTGGAGTTGATTGCTTGCCATCCAGGCTCGCATAGCCTATAGGCACTGTGACAGAATCCTCATAACCTCTCTTGGCCAGCCTGGAGTTGAAAGCTATAGTTGGGAATCATCAGTGTATTGAAAATACCATATCCCAAACTAACAGATGACTTCACCTAGAGGTTTCATGTAGATGTTAAACAAGAAGGAAGAGAATATTGAGCCCTGTTGCACCCAACAAAAGGAGCCTCCTAGGAGCAAACACACTCCCTCCCTGCCAACATTGACTAGAACTGTAATGGTATGTTAAAAAGACCTTGAGAGACTGAGCAAAGAGATGCTGCCAAGGGGCAGGTCAGATAAGAGATAGCATAGTCTGCAACTGGATAGTGGTTAGGAGAAGAGGCTCAGAAAGAACCCTCCTAGTTTCTCAGCCTGTAAAGGGGAAAGATTTATACTTTCAGATTTGCAAGAGTCTGTCAATGTAACTTTACAATTAAATAGAATTAGGTCCTCTGGTTGTTATTTCTATCTAGTTTATCCCTGGAGACCTACAAGAACTGGCCAAGAAAGAAGGAAGAGAACAATTATAAAACAGTTCCTCCTATTTCCAATCTCTCAGCCAACTCAAAAAGATAATGTAGTTGATGGCATCCAAAGTCACTGAGAAATCAAGGAGCACAAGGATGGATGGATGGATGGATGGATGGATGGACGGACGGACGGACGGACGGACGGATGGACGGATGGATAGACCAGCTCTATGCCAGCTCTGCCACAAGTCCTCCACAAGTGCAAGCAAGACTGTCTCCATATTGAATCCCAGCCTGAAAACCAACTGAAATGCATCTAGATAATCTTTGGGAGTAATGTGTATTAGATCAATAACAGTACTTATTTTTAACTTTGATTAAAGCTGTTTTATGAATGATCCTATGCAAACCTGAAATGGAAACTTTAAGTAAGATTCCACTTTACACTCTTCCTTGGTAATGGATTGCTTCCCTCCTTCCAACTGATATTAAATTATTATTACATTTTTATGCCACCCATCTCCCCTAAAAGGTGACTCTGGGTTCCTCTTTCCTGCACAAGCTTTTAGAAGACCAGTTCCACTGAAGTGACAGTGTCATTGCCCATACTCTGGCTACTACTTTCTCCAAGCTTCTTGTTCTCTTTTGATTCTGCCCTTTTCTTCCCCTTTGTCTTTATCTTGAATCCTGTCTCTTTCTCCTTATCTATTTAATCTAGCTGGAGCCAATTTGACAAGATTTTCCCCAGCACAGCATAACTGACTGTCCACCCCAATAGCTCTCATTTTAGAAATTGTGTGTCAGCAAGAGCTGCCAAAGACAGAAGCTGTCAGATCAGTAAGTACCATGAGTGCTGGAAGAAACATTTTATTATTTATCATATACAACTTTAAAATGACACGTTAGACTTCATTGTCTGCACAACATCAAAGTGTTTCTGCTTGGAGAATGCATTTCCAGCTCTTGTGAGGCCAAATTACTGGAAAATTGTTCTACGAGGATAAAATAGAATAAAGATTAAATTCTTTCATGTGTGACAACATGTTTACTGCTGTTCCCTTGCATTTTGATGGGCTGAATTTCTATGTTTTGTAAGGAAATCTTAAAAAGCACATTTTGATTTTAGGAAATACCAGATTTGTGGATAAGACTTATAGTTAATTCTGGTATAGTGAATAAGACATCTATAGGATAGCATGAACATAATGAATGTATCATCTGTAATAAAGAATATAAATGATATTATTTCATGTTTTTACATGCATTTTCCTCCACTTTCTATTTTTTTAAAAACATAAAATATGCAAGTTATTATCATGTTCATCATCATTATTACCTCAAAAGAATATAATAGTTTTTTTTAGGACATTGGATGCAACACAGCTAAGAATAGGGCATGCTACCCTACATATAAACGTCTTTAAAATGGCAAGAAATGCATATTTTATAATGAAAATTAATGCCTTTCGGACATTTGTTTTGTTTTCTTATATATTTATACATATAAAATACAATCTTTTTTTTCTTATGGAAGATATATTAGGGTGGGGTTTTGTTTTGTTTTTTGGGTAGTCATTCACTTAGTCTTCACTCTTGGTAACCACCTGGACTAGACCCTGAAGTTTTCTTGGCAAGATTTTAGAAGTGGTTTGTCATTGCCTCCTTCCTAGAACACAGTTTTGAGCTTGTCATTCCTAACAAGAATGACAGGCTCAGAACTATGCAGCTAACTTTGTACCTAAAGCCACGGTGGCTCAGTGGTTAGAGTGCAGTACAGCAGGCTACTTCTGCTGCCTGCCGGCTGCCTGCAATTTGGCAGTTCAAATCTCACCGGCTCAAGGTTGACTCAGCCTTCCATCCTTCCGAGGTGGGTAAAATGAGGACCCAGATTGTTGGGAGCAATAGGCTGACTCCGTAAACCCCTTAGAGAGGGCTGTAAAGAACTGTGAAGCGGTATATAAGTCTAAGTGCTATTGCTATTGCTAAAGCAGGATTAGAACTCACGGTCTCCCAGTTTCTAGCCTAGTGTCTTTAGCCCCTGTATCAAATGAACTTTCAATATTAGGAGATATTGCTCCTTAAATTAAGTTAATATTTCTCATGCCATAATCTGGGATACTTTGCTACCTACCACAGATACACTACATTCTGTATTGCTGTGTGGGCACATAGCTGTGTAATGGAATGGAAATAATTTTAACAGAATTCCTAAAAACCAGTTTTATTTTCATTTGGAGTTAATGAAGCTGAGATTTTAAAAATAAAAACATGAAGCAAGTTATTAGATATAAATTGAAATAAAAACCCTGGACTGCATATGCTCCCTAACATCACTTCTGAGGCAGAACACTAGCTTAGGAGAACCATCCTCTACTGCAGTTGTTTTGTGTGCTGAATGGGTGAAAATTGTATGGAGAAATAAAATAGGATAGAAAAGTTATGGTTTGATTCAGTTTCATGTGTATGTGGCAAGAAAGTTGTAGCAAATGGTATTGCTAAGGCTAACTGAAGGCCAATTTTAAGATCCTTTCTGGAGAAGATAGTGTCAAAGTAGAGGCATAGAAATGGTATTTTTTCCCATATTCCCATATGATGAAAAGCTAGTGCTCTCTCTCTCTCTCTCTCTCTCTCTCTCTCTCTCTCTCTCTCTCTCTCTCTCTCTCTCTCTCTCTCTCTCTCTCCTATCTATCAACTATCTATCTATCTATCCTAACTCAAGATTGTGAACCTAACTACTAGGTCTTCCTCCACCTATTTTCACCACAACAACCCTGTAGGGTGGAACGTCCTGAGAGAGTGACTGGCCCGAAGTCACCCAGCCAGCTTTCATACCTACGGTGGAACTAGAATTCATGGTCTCCCAGTTCCTATCCACTAGATACCAACTGGCTCTCTTCAGAATGAGCATCCAACCGTATCTCATCAGTATGGGCCACTGGCTATAGCTCAAGGACCAGAACACTCAACATCCTCTAGCCTCCCTCTGCCCATCAGGAAGCAACAAGAATTGATTAATCAAGGGATCGATCTAGCATGGTAGCCATATGTGCAAATACAATCAAGATATGAGAAAGATGCAAGAATGTAT
>QLTV01003780.1:2522830-2537672 GCA_003457575.1 Thermophis baileyi
AAAGGATATAAATAGGGAAATACAGAACTATAAATTATATTTTCTTGCATGTTCATTTTCTGCCTGTCTCATATATATATATATATATATATATGAATGGCCACTTTTCATTAAACAGCATCAGTAGTGTTGTTACTGTGCTATTTCATAAAAATGATTTCATAAGATGACATTCAAATAAATGACAATTGACTATTTGATTAGTTTGTATTTAGATCCATCTAGCATTTTATATAGCAAAGGTTTGATCAAAATACCCAAATTATAAAGTACGTGCTGAAAAGTTGGCTTTATACAGTATACACCCACAGTGTAGCAACTTACTAAAGTGTCTTATATACTTGTTATTGTATTGTTGAATTTAGAATTGTATAAAGCAACTAAATCTTCTGCAGCTTGCTGTCTCAAATGTATTGGACTCTATTTCCAGAATTTCCCTTCAATACAACCAAATTGTGACAATGTGCACATGTTAAAATGATAATGTACCATCCATTTAATATTCCCATTTCTTTATAGAAGTCTGCTGGCACAGTATTTGAAATTCATATACCAAAATGTATGCAAACAATGGCCACATGGAAATGGGACTCATTTTCTTAATAATTATTTCCACTTTTCCATAACATGGTTTTCTTATATTTCAGATATTCTCTTTCCTATATTTTCATGAAGATAATATTGTTTACCTATCAAAACTAAGAGTTATTAACTGTGGAAGTCATCACTTTGGACAAGATAAACTATCTGTCTCTGCAGAATTAAATGTACAACTTCTACTATATAATTGCTATAATGCATTTTGTTTTGTTCCCTGGAAGGTGATTTTCATGCTGCATGATTCATACGTTTTCATTCAGGAAGAGCATTTTCTATCAAACATACTTGTGTTCTAGATTGTTCTCCATACCCATATGACCATTTTTTTAAAAAATGCAGAGTTAAAAAAATAAGATTTTCGCACTATCATTTACTCTTTGCAATGTATAATATCCTATTGTATCTCTGGTCAAGATATACTGGTTTTTCTCTGTTCCCTTTTGGGTTTCACACTGGATAGAAGTTTGAGAGAATGTAGGGTGTATTAGCTTTAAATCTGAGCTCTGTAGACCTGCTGGCACCATTAACAATAGTGGAGGCTCAGCACTTTGAACAGATATTATTTATTTTCACTAGCCAACAAAGATTAAATATCAAGCCCCCTTATTATTAGTGCTAGTGAAGCCCAGATTTACTGTATGATTAATCACTAAAGTCAGAATCACGGACAGAGAGTTTTTCCAGAAGTGGTTAAACTCTTCTTTTTAATAGGACTTGTAATTTACCATTTCATTAATATCAGGACCCTTCTTGGCTTTAATAAGACTTGCCCGCCTCTCAGAACTTCAAAGTGGCGGGAAGCACCGTTTTCCGAATCCTTAATGATAATTAAGAACATTTCTTTTGATTCTGATTTTCCCCCAAATGCTTTACTTTTGATATCCCAGTGAAAGGCAAGGGAACTTTCTAAAATTATAATAGCTGACTAAAACTAATTGTCATTTAAATGTTAAAACGGGGTAGGATTTGATCCCATTTAAACTAGAACTGTTTCCTTTGAAATGAGCTACCTTGTGAAGATGCCATTGGGATTTTTTTTTAAAAAAAAAATAAATAAAAATCTTGAGGCATTAAAGGGGCCTCAGGAATGACAATGGGAAGAAATGTGCCTCCCTTCCCCCAATTATTCCAGATTTCAAAATGTTGTTGCATCCGGGAACCGCTAATTCTACAGCATTAAGAAATCAGTCCATTGATAACCCGCCAACAAACAAAAACTTGGATTGCTTCAAAGGCCTGTTTTCAAACTTGCAAAAAAGTAGTGAGTCAAAGCAACAAAGTTCTCCCCCCCCCGCCGTCCTGCCCATCACCCGCCCCCCCAATCCTTTAGCAATACTGGCTGGGTAGGGCTATATCCTTCCCACTTAAGCAGAGACAACACCTCTGCTGCGGCGGGTTAATAACCAGATAGGGGAATGAAATCCACCACTTTTGACTTTGAGGCAAGAAGAACAGGACTGTCTCCTCATTGGCGTCAAACAGTCCCCCCAAAGCATGCACACAATTTCAATTATTACAAGGCAACGTTACAAGAATGAAGCCTGGTATAAAATAAAGTAATTACTTTAATTAGGCCGCCAGAAAGGGACTAGAGAGCCACTGGCTGCCTAAATGCTTGCCTTTTGTTGACTTAACGTCGGAGAGGTCCTGAATAGAAACTTCAAAGTGTAAAGGGCTAAACTGCTCCTTAATTAGCGGAGGCAAAGTTAGGAAACACAGCAAAACAACAACAAAATCCTTCATTTTCTTTCGCCGGGGAGTTCAAATAAAGATTGTTTGGTTTCCTTTGTGGATGACCCTGCATTAGGGTGATTTGTCTGTGAAGAGCTTGAAGAGGCACTTATGTTCAAAAGGGAAGATTTTCATTTTAATTAGAGTAGTCCTTCCGAACGGTACAAGATTGACAGTCGAAAAGCCAGGGATTTCTAACTACTTTGCACAAGCATTAAAATCAGTATTCACAGTGGCGACCGCAAAGATTAATGCATTTCACTGGGAAGCAGAAACGAGCATAAGGATTCCTTTAACCTGGACTCACAGGTTGCCAGATCCTAAATGGGAAGGTCAGCAGAACATGATATCTAGAGGATACTGCTGGCTGCCAGCATTTTATTTTATTATTTTATTTTATAATACGTATAATTTCTTTCCAAAATCAGTGGTTCTCAACTAGTGACACCCCGTAATGCACTAGGTAGGACACTGAAATATTCTAAATTGTACCCAGTGCGAATCTTCAAAATATTAACCATAATAATAATAATAATTAATAACTGATTGAGGGTCAGGTGATTCTTGATGTAGAAAAATCTAGATATGCCTTAATAAAAGAATCACCTCTAAGGTCTCATGGCTGTCTATGGCTTTGTTGCTGGTCCCCAGAACACCTCTAAATACAATCTTCCCAATTAGCAGCAGACTCTACCACTATTTCAGTGTTTCTGGAAGGAGAAGCAGAAAAATGGCAGTATATGCCTTAAAATAGATATAAATTTTTAAAACAACAAATCTCCACCAGATTCTTCTCTCTCTCTCTCTCTCTCTCTCTCTCTCTCTCTCTCTCTCTCTCACACACAAACACACACACACACACATCTCTTGCTCTCTCCCTCTCTCTCTCTCTCTCGCTCTCTCTCTCTCTCTCTCTCTCACACACACACACACACACACACAGATCCTGGGCTCACTCCTGTGCATCTATTGCAGAGCTGTCCATCCACATTATTTTTTAGTACACGTGTACCTTTGAATAGTTTCCTGGAAACTGGATAAATCTCTACAATTTTCTAGGCAAGGTTTGAGAAGTGACTTGTCATTGCTTGTTTCCTAGGACTGAGAGAAAGTGACTGGCCAAGATCACCCAGCTGGTTTTGTGCCCAAAATGGGACTAGAACTCACAGTCTCCCAGTTCCTAGCCTAGTCCTTTTAACCACTACACCAAACTGTCTCTGGCTTCATCCACGTTCAACAATAAATTGCCATTGCTAATCTCTAAGCTTAATTCTCGTGAATCCCCCCCCCCAAAAGGAATTATTCAAAATCATCACAATTTCTTTAAGGTTTTGGTTTGCCAAAATCACAACCAACACTTTCTTGTTTAAGGCCACTGGATCTGATTTTATGACATACCTCTCACTGTTATGAAAACTATGCCTATCTTCAACATTGGGACCAACTGTTTTATTTCAGGTCTCCTCAATCTAGATGACTCTACGAGCTCAGAATTAGAAGAGTAAAGTCCAGCAAATCTGGAGACCAACAGCAGGGGGAAACTGATATATGTTTAACACAGAAATTAAACATACGTGCATACGTGCAAACACAATCATTGGTAGAAAAAGATCTGGTTATATTCACTTGTATTCTAGATCAGGGGTCTCCAACCTTAGCAACTTTAAGCCTGGCGGACTTCAACTCCCAGAATTCCCCAGCCAGCGGGGGAATTCTGGGAGTTGAAGTCCGCCAAGCTTAAAGTTGTCAAGGTTGGAGACCCCTGTTCCAGTGGTGGGTTGCTGCCGGTTCGGACCGGTTCTCCCATACCGGTGGTGGAAATTAGCCCCCGCTCGCCAAACCAGCAGTGATGGCTGGCCGGCCACGCCTCCAAACTGGTTCTCCTGTCGCCGCTCCTTGAAAGCGGCTTGCAAAGAACCCTCTTCCGACGTGATGCGAACCGGTAGGGAAGGTAAGTAGAACCTACCCCTGCCCTGTTCTAGATCACTGCACGAGATCAGTTCTTTCACTACCATATAAATGTAGAGTAAGAGTGACAGTTTCTAAGGTGATAGATGGCCGCCAGTCTCTTATCTACAGTGAAATTGTCGCCAAACATCTTTCATACTAATGAAAAACACACACAGACAGATGCACTCTCTGCTTCCTTGTCAACATCTAGCCACACAAGGCTAGCATGTCTCTGCTCCAGGCTGTTTGTCTATTCTAATACCCATGGAGACAACAGCCTGCTTATGTCATAAACCACATCTATCACCACAAGCTTAATTTCTTTATTCTTGGCTTAATAATGTTTGAAAGAAGCATCACTTCTCTGTCTCTATGCCTTCTGAGCACAAAGGCAACATTTATGGTTCAAAGATCTAAACCATGTCTTGGACAGAGATGAGCTGAAAGCAGCGTGAATATCAGCGTTGAATCTTTTACATAGACTTAGGAAGTGAACATCTATAGCAAGCAATTCAGTGCACTCAAATGCTTTCTATAGGGTCACCAAGCCTGATCTCCAGTCTGGATGTTACAAGCCTTAGCAAACCCTCCTCCATGTAATAATAATAATAATAATAATAATAATAATAATAATAATAATAATAATAATAATAATAATTAAAAAAGACCTTTTCTGTCATCACCTTTCCTGATTAATAACATTTAACAATCCTTAGTGATATTACAGTAGTCCATCACAGAACTTCTTTTGGAGGGATTCCAGAGAAGATATTGCCAGGAAGGAAGGAGGGGAAAAAAATAGTATGTCAAAATTAAACAGTCATTTGATATTCTTACAACAATCTCAATAATAAGAGCTAGAAAGTAACGTGCTATACTCTTCTTAGATATAAACTCCTCAAACCTCACACAGTTATGCTCCTCTGTATCTTTATTCTAGCACTAGGATTGGGGGAAAAATATGAGGCCATCTTCAAGAAATTCATGCTCTTCAGCAGGATAGAAAATGTAGTGGTACCATTTGCAATTTGGAGGCATTGAATGAGCAAGGAGAATATGATCATTATTTCTCAGCTTAATTTACCTCACAGGATTTGGATTTTTATAAGATATACGTGAAGTAATTCAAGATTTTAGTTTTAAATTACAATATGTCTTTCCTACTGCATTTGTCAACTCTATTGTCATTTTTCTTACTGGACCAAGGAGATTTGCTCTCAGATACTGCCTAGATAAGATTGTTGAGCCACAGATGACTTCAATTTCAATTCAAAATAGAGCTGGAAGGGACTTTGGAGGTCTACTAGTCCAACCCCCCTGCTCAAGCATATGACCCTATATCATTTTAGACAAATGGCTGTCCAGTCTCTTCTTTAAAATCTCCAGTGATGGACCACTCACAACTTCTGAAGGCAAGCTGTTCCGCTGATTAATTGTTCTCGCTGTTAGGAAGTTTTTCCTTAATGCCCTTAATTGCTTCTCTCCTAGATTAGTTTCCATCCATTGTTTCTTGTCCTGCTCTCTGGTGCTTTGGAAAATAAGTTGACTCCCTCTTTTTTGTGGCAGCCCCTTAAATACTGGAATACTGCTATCATGTCACCCCAGTCCTTCTTTTCTCTAGAATAGCCTTGCAAAATTCTATAGAATAGCCATGCAACCGTTCTTCATATGATTTAGTATCCAGCCCTTTAATCATCTTAGTTGCTCTTCTCTGCACTTTTTCCAAAGTCTCAATATCTTTTTTGTACTGTGGTGACCAAAACTGGATGAAGTATTCCAGGGGTGGTCTTACTAAGGTTTTATAAAGCAGTATTTGGTTTTGTTTGTTTTTTGTTATGGTACTTGATTGATGAACTACAAATGGGATAATTACAATTCAGTATCTGCAGTGTGAAAAAAGTAGGTTTGATACATTATGAAGATTGTTCCTGTCAAAAAGGAAACACACCAGCCTTCTCTTACAGCCAAAAATTTTCCTCAGTTGTCCAACGAGAATTTTTATTCTCATATGGAGGACTGTACTTCCTCCATGTAAATGCATGTTTATACTGTAATAGTGTTTTGATTATGTACTTATATACCGTAGGTGAGTGATCAGTTCATGAACATAAATTTTTATTTTCCATAAGTTTAAAGCAAGTTCTCCTTAATTACAAGTATTAAACTTGTAATTAGAGAGAGCCAGTTTGGTATAGTGGTCCAAAACACCAGGTTACAAATCAGAAAACCATAAGTTCAAGTCCTGTCTGAAAAGCCTAAAAGTCAACTGGGTGAGTTTGGACCAGTCACTTTCCCTCAGCCCTAGAAAGAAGGCAAAGGGAAACCATTGAGAAGAAAAGTGCAGGAAATTGGTCATGTAGTTATAAGGATTGAAGGCATCTCAACTCCACCAAAAAATTATATCAATGAATCTATTCATTCCACCAATACAGCTAAAGCATACAGTATTTTTCTAAAGCCCGACATGCCTTGATGTAGACTGTTGTGATATCAAGTTAATTCTTATGTTTCTATATATTTATGGACGTGAAGTACCGTAGCCATGTTGAGTGACTCACAAAGATTTAGAAGTATTTTATGCATCCTACCTTTCTTTTGAAGGCCTACTGGCAATAGTATTTCCTGTGAAAAGTCTTCTGCAATACTAGCAAATTCCCTAGCAAATCCTACTTTGATTGTCTTGGTCCTTTAAAGCTCCTATTTGTAATTTTCATCACGGAAATTTTAGTTGAACTTCTGCACTCCTAAACTGAAATTCCCTTTTATATCAATAGCACATTCTCTCAATTCCTATTACCCAAGTCTATTGTTTTTCCAATACGGCTTTTTTATTCCTGGTTTTGGAATTTTGCCGCAAACTGTCTTTTCCTCATTAAGCACACCAGAAGATAATCTGTAATTAGATAACTTCCAATTAAT
This sequence comes from Thermophis baileyi, assembly GCA_003457575.1. NCBI lineage: Eukaryota > Metazoa > Chordata > Lepidosauria > Squamata > Dipsadidae > Thermophis > Thermophis baileyi. The sequence continues at coordinate 2,530,031 of QLTV01003780.1, forward strand.
ATGTGCAACATTCCTAAACAAAATTGACAATCAATGAGCAACTTGTGAGCATGAATGAAGAATGAGCTGTGTATTCAACTTTCAGTGTTATAGTTTGCTGCAGACTCGCTGTGAAATTGGGATATGGGAAAAAGGATAATTGTGAGTGGCACTGTTGTGAGCTCTGTCCCAAACAGTCCTGGAGAGATTTCTGTAAAAATACCCAAGGAATTTCAGTCATCCTAGTTCTTTTCTGCAACCCTCAAAGTTACAGGTAGTCCTCGCCTTACGACCACAGTTGAGCCCAAAATCTATGTTGCTAAGTGAGACATTTGTTAAATGAGTTTTGCCCCATTTTACGACTTTTCTTGCCACATTTGTTAAGTGAATCACTGCAATCATTAAGTTGGTAACCCGATTGTAGAGTGAATCTGGCTTCCCCCTTGACTTTGCTTGTCAGAAGGTCGCAAAAGCGGAACCCATGATGCCGGGACACTGCAACTGTCATAAATGTGAGTCAGTTGCCAAGTGTCTGAATGTAAATCACATGACCATGGGGATGCTGCAACAGTCATAAGTGTGAAAAACGGTCATAAATCATTTTTTTCAGTGCCGCTGTAACTTTGAACAGTCACTAAATGAACTGTTGTAAATTGAGAACTACCTGTATTTGTTACAATAATAAGTACAATGGAAAGGAACCATTTTCTGTCATTTTAAAAGACAGAAAGATAGAAACTGTCATGCGGCACCCAAAATAGGCATATTACTGCAAACATACATACAGAAAGAAAAGAAAATCTAGTTTTTCCACCAAATCCTACCATATTGGATGTGGCCATATTCATTTTGTACCCCAGTCCTCAAAATTTGACCATCCCCACTATAGATAATTAAGGATTATTGGTCAAGGTGCAAATTCGGGTTGCTATTTTCCACACTTTTGAAATCAAACTAATTATCTGTCCCTAACCCATCCCTAACTCACATTATGAGGAACCTGGAGTTACATTTGATCTTCTAACCTATCCTCTCCTTGGTGCCAGAATTTCCATGGCTGAGGGTGAGACTGGACCATGGGACTCCCTTCTTCCAGTCCAGAAGTGGTATTCAGCAGGTTCTGACCCGTTCTGGAGAACCGGTAGCGGAAATTTTGAGTAGTACGGAGAACTGGTAAATACCACCTCTGACTGGCCCCGCCCCCATCTATTCTCTGCCTCCTGAGTCCCAGCTGAGCGGGAGGAAATGGGGATTTTGCAGTAACCTTCCCCTGGAGTGGGGAAGGAATGGAGATTTTGCAGCATCCTTCCCCTGGAGTGGGATGGGAATGGAGATTTTACAGTATCCTTCCCCTGCCACGCTCACCAAGCCACGCCCACCAAGACATGCCATGCCCACCAAGACATGCCCACAGAACCGGCAGTAAATTTTTTTGAATCCCACCACTGTTCCAGTCCAAATCATACAATACACCACCCTGGCTGTTAGAGTTTTAGTATGACAAATTGTATTGCTCAAGTCACAGTGCCAGTCTCAATCAGTGATCACTGAAAACTGTAGTAGACTATTTTAATCAAAGACCCACTGTGATGTAGTCTTTAAGCAGTTGGGTTTAATCTTATGGAAAATCAAATTTCTTTCCATACACTGGTCACTGGCAATACAACATCATCATAGGGGATAAACATTTTTTTACATGGAAGAAGTACATTCTTCCATATAGGAATAGAAATATTGGATGTGATAACTCTATCTTAATCTGATTAATTAATATTATATTATCCAAAGAATATTCGAACTCCAATATCTAAGTTGAGATTGACTTAGCCTTCCATCCTTCCAAGGCCAGAAAAATGAGGACCCAGATTGTTGGGGGCAATACGCTGACTCTGTAAACTGCCTAGAGAGGGCTGTAAAGCACTGGGAAGCGGTATATAAGCCTAAGGGCTAGTGCTATAGTGCTATCTACAATCTCCATTCAACCCTGCAAATATGTGGCTCACCAAACTAAATACAGTCCATTCATAAATAGAACTTCTCCTTTGTTGCCATAAGTTGATTTTTAAACTGCAGTTGAAGTACAGGTTGCTTTAATCAGAGACACAATTTGGCATTGTGACTTAAGACTTCAGACCAGAAACCAGGAGGCTGTGAATTATAGTCCTACCCAAAGCATGAAACTAGGTGACCCTGGGCAAGTCACTCTTTCTTAGCCCTAAGAAGAATGCAAGAATTAGGGTAACCTTTAACTGCAGGGAATTACAAAAACTGCAGGGAGTAATCCACGCAGGCTTTACTTCAAGACACCAAAGGGGGGAAAAGAAAACCAACAAAACACTTATCAAGAAGCCATATTTTTAAACAAAACAGATGCCTTTCCTTGTGAGTCATGGACTAAGACGATGATGATAAGAGAAGCTTTCAGAGAATCTCAGTAATGCATAGACTCCAAAGCTATTACAAGCTGTTTTCTTTTGGGATTCTGTTAAAGCAACCTTTTTCATCTCTTAATCAATCAGTTTAGTTACTACATGTATTCACTTTTGTAAGTTTAAACCTTTTGAAGAAAGCTGCCTAAGGAACAGCATCATAATATATTCCTAAATCTACTTGGCCTTAAGTAACACTTCTGTTCTTCCCTCTTTTTTTATCCTAGTTCTTTAAGTTACATTTTGCATCCCTGAGATAGATTCAATTTTTACTAATGTCTGCGCATTATTCCATTAAATTTTATTCAATAAAATTTAAAGGTGCATTGGAATGTTTATGCAGCTATGCTAAGCATTTGTGCAAAGATCCGTGGCAGTGTCATCAATAATGTCCGCAGATCTTTCCCTTCTGCATCTCAGATAATGCCCATCTACAGTAAGTCCTTTGAAGACTCCAAGTGGTTTAGAACCAGAAGTTGTTGGGATGGGAATATTTATCCATGCAGTCACCAATTAGTTAGTCTTAAACTGATGACACCTAATGAACCTACTTCTTTTCACCACTTCCTGTCCAATGCAGGTTATTCCTCCCTTTCTTTAGGGAGGAAAACAATGGCACAAGAATACTTTGAAAGTACATAATATAGAACATAGCATCATAAGGCTGAAAGGGACCTTGGAGGCCTTCTAGTCCAATCCCCAGCTCAAAGCAGGAGATCTTATACCATCCCAGTCAAATGGTTGTCCAGTCTATTTTTTAAAACTTCCAGTGATGTAGCATCCACAACTCTTGGAGTCAAGCTACTCCACTGATTAATTATTCTCACTGTCCAAAAATTTCTCCTTACTTCTACGTGGGATCTTTAACCAGCTTCCATTCATTACTTCTGGTGCTTTGGAGAATAAGTCAATCCCCTGTTCTCCGTGACAGCCCCTGGAAGACAGTTATCATGTCTCCCTTAATCCTTTTCTTGGATCGGCTAGAAATACCTAGGTCCCTTAACTGTTCATCAAAGAGCCTCCAGACCCTTTATCATCTTTCTTGCTCTTCTCTACACACTTTCTAGGGTCTCAACATCTTTATTGTATCATGGTAACTAAAACTGTACGTAGAATTCCAAGGGTGGCTTCACTAGTGTGGTATAAAGTGGTATTATCACTTCTCATGATCTTGATGCAATCTTTCTGTTGATGTAATTCAAGACTACATTGGCTTTTTTGGCAGCTGCACCTCACTGCTGGCTCATACTTAAGTGGTGGTCCACTAGGGCACGTAGGCCTTTCTCACAGTTACAACTGTTGAGACAAGTATCACCTATTTTGTACCGATGCATTTGGCTTTTCCTAAACTAAAATAATTTTTGGATTGTAATTTGATGGCTGAAATGAATCATTTAGCTAAAAAAAGGGTAGCTCCATATGGACACTTGAAAGAACCAATGTTTGCAGGAAGTCTGGAGAATTGTCCCCATTGCCATGTTTATTTCTGCCCTGTTTTGTATTGCAGAAGGAAGTCTAAGCAGAGGTGGGCAATTTTATTTAGATTGGGGCTACGGTTTAAGTTTTCCCCCTGAACATTTAGCAACTTTCTCTGAGGTCTGCAGGGAAACATTTCAGTGATATTAGGATGTTACAGGGGTGAAATCCAGCAGGTTCTGACAGGTTCTGGAGAACCAGTAGTGGAAATTTTGAGTAGTTCGGAGAACCGGAAAATACCACCTCTGGCTGGCCCCAGAGTGGGGTGGGAATGGGGATTTTTCAGTATCCTTCCCCACACCCACCAAGCCACGCCCACCAAGCCACACCACGCCCACCAAGCCACGCCCACAGAACCGGTAGTAAAAAAAATTGGATTTCACCACTGGGATGTTACCTGGGGTTAACATCTGAGCTTTCAAGGCCCTCATATATGCCACCTTGAGCTTGTAGGGGAAAAAAAAGAGACAACTAATTTGCACGGTATTTGTTGGGGTTGTGTTTTCCAGAACTTGTTTTAGCATTAGTTGATTAATTGCAACAAAGGTCTGGAAATTCAGCTTTTTGTAAGGCAACCCTTATTGGGGAATGCGGTTTTAGATGGGGATGAAGGAGTCATAAAACATTTGCTGGAAATCCTTAAAAGAATCAATCCCCCCCCCCAAAAAAAAAGGCTTGCAAACAAAAGTTTATTTAGTCAGTTGTTTCAGTTTTGTCATTTGTGGCAAACAAGCTTAAGGATCATAAAAGGTGAGGTGAAGGCTAGAAAAGGCTTACAAGTCCTCAGATAGTTTCATCACACTCGGAGAGAATCAAGATTAACATAATTCAATTCTGTAAATGCTTTTGTAGTTCACTTAACTTACCCACAATCGAATTTCTGCTAAAGTAAGATGTTTAACAGGAAATTCTTTTTATACAGAGACTTCTATAACCTTGTCTGATCATTGATGTGCGTTCTCAATCACACACTATCTCTTATGTTCCAGACGCTAATGCTTATTCCTAGAATACAGACCAGCATCCTATCCCTTTCTTTTCCTTGCAGTCCCGATCTGGATTGGTCCTTTCCTGCTAGATTAGGTCATGGAAGTACAAAGGGAAGGTATGCGGAGTCAGACCTAATTCAAGACCATGATAAAGGGACAAAGGCTTGAAACTATATACATCCCTATGCTCAAACTCTTTAACGGGATTAATAAGAAATGTAACTTTGATAGGCTTAATCTTTTAAGCTTTAATCTTGTAAACTTTTAATCCATTTTTATTTTATTTTATTATTTTATTTTAGTTTAATTTAATATGTTATTTTATTATTGTATTTTATTATTTTATTTGTATCCTGTCTTTATTATTTTTAAAAATAACTCAAGGTGGCGAACATATCCAACACACCCTTCTCCTCTTATTTTACCCCCAAACAACAACCCTGTGAAGTGGGATGGGTTGGGCTGAGAGAGAGTGACTGGCCCAAGGTTACTCAGCTGGCTTTCATCCTGCTAAAGCAGGATTACAACCCAGAATCTCCTACTGGTGCCTTAACCACTAGACCAATCTGGCTCTCTTTTTTCATCAACATTAACCATGGATTGGAACAGCATGCATTGTATTGACACAAATGGACAAGTATTTTAAATCTATCCATAGTTTTAGAGAAGCTGTCCTAATATTGTGGGTCAGATCTGCATGTAAATCCAGATTATTTATGGATGGTCCCTCTGGAGATAGCACACAAGGCTTGTATATTGATAGTCCCAGTTGTCTTTTGTCAAACCACACATTTTGGGTGCCTGCCCTGAGCTACAACATAGCACAGCCTATCAGACTGCCTATCCTTGACTAGGGAGATGAGCAGTGGTGGGATTCAATTTTTTTTTACTACCGGTTCTGTGGGCGTGGCTTGGTGGGCGTGGCTTGGTGGGCGTGGCAGGGGAAGGATATTGTAAAATCTCCATTCCTTCCCCACTCCAGGGGAAGGTTACTGCAAAATCCCCATTTCCTCCCGATCAGCTGGGACTCGGTAGGCAGAGAATAGATGGGGGAGGGGCCAGTCAGAGGTGGTATTTACCGGTTCTCCGAACTACTCAAAATTTCCGCTACTGGTTCTCCAGAACTGGTCAGAACCTGCTGAAACCCACCTCTGGAGATGAGACTAGCTGGTGAATTTCACATTGCAGGCTGTTTTGTTGGTGCAATAAAACCACAACTACACAGTAGCTGCCCAAGTTTTGGCGATTCCATACAAATTGGCTTTTTAAATGTTTCTAAAGGTCCATCAGTATCACTCTGAGTGGGTCGTTTCATTCCAGCTTCTATAAAATAGAATAAAAGAGCAGCTGTGATTTTCTTAAGGTTCCCCCCCCCCCGCCTTCTCTTTCATAGATGTTGACAGTTACCTTCCAATTTCAACTAAATTGTTGGAGAAATCGCCTGTGTTATTAGATTTGCATTTGACAAAGTCAGATTGACAAAGGACACGAATGATTAAACAGAACATTAAAAAATAAAATAAAACTCTCCCACATCAAATTTATGACAGGGCATCTATATTGAAAGAATAATTAGGAGAAATTCTATTGGAAAGGAAGGTGCTGCCCTCTACTGACTAAAGGTAAACATGTTTACTTTTAAAGTATACGAATTCACATTAGAGCGGCTGTATTTTGAAATGGATCTTGCAACTATTCACAGACACGTGGTTGGGCCAGCCAGTCAGGGAGCATTTGTGTTATCTTATGAATACATGATAGAAGACAGTATTCTTTTTGGCTAATGGATGTTTGATAACTGAAGGTTAGATGGTGACCTCACTGCAATAACTTTGACCTCCCTCTCTCCTTCCTTCCTTCAAAAAACCCAAAACGAAAAGCAAATAAAACCAGAACAAAAAAAGCTCAGCTGATGAAGTTCAATTGTAATATTAACTAATAAGATTGCATTTAAGGCAAAGGTTCCATATGCAATTGGATCCATTGCATATTATTTACTGTCTTGTTAAACAAAACAGTGATCCTTTATCCATTTATTCACCAGATTCAAGCCAGCTGAGGTTGCAGGAATTGGGTATGGCTAGTCTAGAGAAAAGAAGGACTGGGGTGACATGATAGCAGTATTCCACTATTTGAGGGGCTGCCACAAAGAAGAGGGGAACAACTTATTTTCCAAAGGCAAGACAATGGATAAAAACTAATCAAGGAGAGAAGCAACCTAGAACTAATGAGAAATTTCCTGATAGAACAATTAACAAATGGACCGACTTGCCTTCAGAAGTTGTGGGTGCTCCCATCACTGGAGGTTTTCAAGAAGAGATTGGACAGCCACCTGCCTGAAATGGTATAGGGTCTCCTGCTTGAGGGTTGGACTAGAAGGCCTCCAAGATCCCTTCCAGCTCTATTCTGATTGATTTATTGATTGATTGAAGACCCCTTACAGGATGGTTTGAAGGGCTGTAGGAACTAATTCCTAAGGCTGGAGATGCAAATGTAGGAGCTGAGGTTGAATTCTCTCCAGCAGGATTGCTCTTTAGCAGAAGGGCTAGTTAGTCCAAACAAGCAGAATTCTATAAAAAGGAGATCAGCACTTGGAGAACAGTGTTTAAAAAATGCACACATTTATTTATTTAGTTTATTTATTTATATAAAATAGAATAGAATAGAATAGAATAGAATAGAATAGAATAGAATAGAATAGAATAGAATAGAATAGAATAGAATAGAATAGAATAGAATAGAATAGAATAGAATAGAATAGAATAGAAT
>QLTV01003780.1:2541041-2551247 GCA_003457575.1 Thermophis baileyi
TTCTTCTCCTAACAGTGGCTGGAAATTTGGGTGGGTCTTATACTCCAAATGTAGCCCCACATACTTGCCGGCCCCTACCCTTCAGCCTCTGCGCGTCCTCTTCCTGGCTGCAGAGATTGCCACTGACAATGGCTTGTGTTTTGGGGCTCTGTGCGTTGCATTTTCAACCTCCAAACGCTCGCGCGGTGCCCAAAATGGCTACCTGGAACAGCTGCTGCCTTCTCTTACCCCTTCCCCGCTTTGCCTGCTTTAGTCACTGGAGCTCCCTCCGAGGATCAGCTGTACTTTTGAAGCTGTTTTTCAGCCCAAACATGAGCTAAGCGATCTTCCCTGCTTTGCCTGCTTTTCAAATTGCTGCTCCCTCCGACAATCAGCTGTGCTTTAGAAGCATAGCCCCAACCATCCCTAACCTCAAAACCAGTGAGCGAACGAATGTGCTGAAGCTTATCCCCCACCATCCCCAACCTCAAAACCAGCGAGCGAACTAATGTGCTGAAGCTGACCAGGCTAAGGACTAGCCAGACCTGGTTACCTAACCTAGTAGGCAGAATCCCCCCCCCCTATTTTCCTCCCCAAAAACTAAGGTGCGTCTTATACTCTGGTGCATCTTATACTCCGAAAAATATGGTAATTCATGCAAATAATGTTGCTGATTTGTGATGGCAGCTCAGACTAGGCTCATTGTGTGCTCCCAGATCTTCCCTTTCCTTGTTTTTTAGTTAATTTGTTTCTGTTTAAGTAAAACCCTGATAACGTTCATGTCAATCAGAGTGAAGGAATAGCTTCATTTCTCTTGTAGAGCCTGTTCTTTGAATTATGCTGTAATTGTAAGATTTTTGAAGCCAGGAAAATCTTATGAGTATTGATCCTAAAAGATAACTACTTGGAGTTGGAAGGAACTCATTGTACTGGGGGTGGGGGATACAGTGCAGAGTTTGGAAGCTCTCAGCTGTGATAGATAGGCCCATTTCAAACATTTTCACAGTACATGAAATGCTTTCAAGCAGTCTTCAGAATCAATCAATACCAATACGATTTTTAAGAGTTTCTTCCCGTTTCAGAATAAAAGGAGTTATGATCTGTCAGTTTCAAGAAGGGGAAACAGTTCAAGGCTGAAATGGGATCAGACAGTAAGGCCTGACTTTTTGTAACTGACTTTCTATAAAAGTGGGGGGGAAATTGCTTTTAAAATACAGTGAGATTGATACTGTGATCTTTTAACTAAGCAACTAAGATGAGCAAAGGCCTGGAGACTAAAACATATGAAGAATGGCTGCAGGATTTGGGTTTGGCTAGTCTAAAGAAAAGAAGAATTAGAGGTGACATGATAGCAGTATTCCAGTACTTGAGGGGCTGCCACAAAGAAGATGGGGTCAAATTATTCTCCAAAGCACCGGAGGGCAGGACAAAAAACAATAGTTGGAAACTAATCAAAGAGAGAAGCAACCTGGAATTAAGGAGAAATTTCCTAACAGTGAGGACAATTAACCAGTGGAACAACTTGCCTCCAGAAATCGTGGGTGCTCCATCACTGGATGTTTTTAAGAAGAGTCTAAACAGTCACTTATCTGAAATAGTATAGGTTCTCCTGCTTGAGCAGTGGGGCCGGACCTCCAAGATCCCTTCCAGCTCATTCATTCTATATTATTTTTATTAAAATATCTCTTAGAGCTGTGTTGGCTTAAACAAATGATGCTGGCTCACCTTATGGTAAATAAGGTGGGTAAATCTAATGTCCTGATTTTATCAGCACCTTACATTTGATAAAATAAATTATTTTCCAATGAGTTCTAATCCATCAGTATGTGTACACCACATAGTCCTTACAGGTTTCAGGAAAATTAAAGCTGTGTTTCTGTCAGGAAAGCTGATGAACTTTTAAAGTTACACTGACATGGGCTCTTCACATACAACATAAGGTATTGGTGCAGGGGTGGGTTCCTCCCGGTTTGGACCGGTTCTCCCGAACCAGTAGTGGCCTGCTGGTGATGTCACAATGATGTCACCGAACCGGATCGGTCGGTGCCGGTCCATGGGGGCCGCCATCTTTTTTTGAATTTTTTATTTTATTTTTTTTGAATTTATTTTTATTTTTTATTTTTTTCCTTCTGAGCATGCGCAGAAGCCGACTTCCGGCACTGTGCATATGGTCGCCATCTTTCTTTCGGCTTTGTTTTTTTTTTTCGTGGTGCGGGAGGGAGCGAACCGGCAGCGAGGTAAGTTGGAACCCACCCCTGTATTGATGTAAATACCAAGTTGCCACTACAGCAGTCTTTGGGAGAAGAAATGTGGTGCAGTTGATTCCCTGGAGATTTTTTAAAAGATTATGTGATATTTCTCTTCATATTTCCTTCATATGGCTGTATTTTTCCACCAGCCTCAGAAGTTAGTTGTCATAAATCCTAAATGAGGTGCAAGAAGAGGATGATGTAGTGCAGATGTCTCCAGACCTGGCAACTTGTGGACTTCAACTCCCAGAATTCCATAGCTGGCTGAGGAATTCTGGGAGTTGAAGTCCACAAGTCTTCAAGTGGCCAAGTTTGGGGACCCCTGATGTAGAGTTAACTTGGCAGTGTTTTTAAGCAATAGAGTCTGAAAGTTCAGATGTTAACAGCAAGATAGGATGACCACTATGCATTGGAGGCATGAATGTATTTGAACCAGAGGTGGGTTCCTGCCGGTTCAGACCGGTTCTATAGAACCAGTAGTAAAAATAGGGACTGGTTCTCCGAAACGGCAGTAACAGCAGCCTGGCCATGCCCCTGAGCCGGTTCTGCTTGCTCCCCCACGTGCCGCTCGCTCCCCCCGCATGCCCAGTCACTGCTCACTCGCTCAACCCGCCTGTCCGCACCATGCTTGCCCTGCCTGCCTACCTGCCCGCCGTTCACTGACTCGCTGGCTCACCGATCGCCCCGCCTCTGAGTCTGAGAGCCCTATATATACCACACCGCATGGTCACCATGTGGCCCACTTCCTCTACTGACCTCGCCCTCGCGTCTGCTGCCTGCGTTACTGCTGCCTCCTCCTGCAGCTGTCTAAAGGTAAGTAAGCCTACGGCTGTGACTTTGCGGGCCGCGAACTGTAGGGGGGCGGCAAGAAACTACAAAGAGCACGGGTGGGCTTCGCGGTGTATGCGAGCCCGGGGAGGCCTTCCTTGACGCCACTCCCCAGGCACACATAGACCGCGAAGCCCGCCGGTGCTCGGAGTGCGACTTCGCAGGGCGCGCCAGGGGAGAGAGAAGGAAGAGGCAGAGGTGGTGGTTGCAGCGGAAGGAAAGATCAGGGTTGGAGGGGGTGCAACACGCGGGAGGCTCCCCGCAGTTCCTCGTCTCGTCTCCCTGCAGTTCCTCGGCTTCTTCCTCCCGCAGTCGGTGGTAGAAGGGAAGGCAAGCCAGTGCCCATGAGGAACCGCTCCTCGGTCCCAGCCATGTGTTTTCAAGCCCCGGCTATTGCAATAGCTTTTCACTCCAAGCAGCCTGGGCTTGAAAACGCATGGCTGGGGCTGAGGAGTGGCTCCCTGTGCTTTCCGGGTCAACCCTCTCCCCTGCTGCTCTTGCTGGGAATAGGAAAGCATCTTTCACAGCACAGCGAAATTTAGCTTTGGATCCGACTTCACTCCCATCAGGAAAGTGCTGCGCCGCAGCGTTTTCTGGACTGGGAGGACCCAAAGCGGCAACTCCTTTAGCTGTAGAGATGTGTGATGTACACAAGTGTTCCAACCCTTGAGCTTCAGTTACCCAAATTCCCCAGAGAGTATGGCAGTTACTGAAAATTCTGTAGTTGAAGTCTATACATTTAGAAGTGCTCCATGTTGGGACACATTGATGTATAGGTTGCCTCTTGTCTTGCAAATATCCTTAGAGCAGAGGTCTTCAAACTTGGCAACTTTAAGACTTGTGGACTTCAACTCCCAGAATACTCCAGCCAGCTATGCTGGCTGGAGAATTCTGGGAGTTGAAGTCCACAAGTCTTAAAGTTGCCAAGTTTGAAGACCTCTGCCTTAGAGCCTCATGGCCAGAGGTGGGTTCCTACCGGTTCTAACCAGTTCTTTAGAACTGTTAGTAGCTCGGCGATGACGTCACGGAGCCGGTTCCGTCGGTGTCTCCGTGGGCACCGCCATCTTGGATTTTGCTTCTGCGCATGTGCAGAAGCTATTTTTTTATTGCTGCGCGTGCACACACAGAGCGACCCTGAGCGAACTGGCAGCAAAAGGATCCAGAACCCACCCCTGCTCATGGCTGATAAGCAACAAGTGAACTTTAGTATTACAAGTAGTGCTTGACTTACAACAGTTCATTTAGTGACCGTTCAAAGTTACAACGGCACTGAAAAAAGGGACCGTTGTTCATAGTTACGACCTTTGCAGCATCCCCATGATGATGTGATCAGAATTCAGATACTTGGCAACTGACTCATATTTATGACCATTGCAGTGTCCTGGGGTTATGTGATCCCCTTTTGCAACCTCTGACAAGCAAAGTCAACGGGGAAGCCAGATTCACTTAACAACCGGGTTACTAACTTATCAACTGCAATGATTCACTTAACAGCTGTGGCAAGAAAAGTCGTAAAATGGAGCAAAACTCACTTAAGAAATGTCTCACTCAACAACAGAAATGTTGGGCTCAATTGTAGTCGTAAGTCGAGGTCTACCCGTATTATGTTTATATTTATTGCTACCATGAGGGTAACAAATGAGTAATTGCATGTATGAATTAAAATGATTGTCCCGGTGAAGTATTGGTGCCTATGTGGCACCTTAGATTCTGCATCAAGTGGTGGTAAGTTTTGTGTATCTAACTTATAAGTAGAATAAGTAGCTAGTTATAAGTGGGTAGAGTAAATTTTAATGTTATCATTGTACAAGATACTAGACACATACATTGGCTATTACAATCCAGTTACATCTAATATATTCTGAAAAGTCCTGTTCTTTTCCCCTTAAGTAAAGCCTTGGCTGAATCATAAAGAATTCATACTAGTATCTATTCATTAATTCAGATTAAGGTTAGGCACTTATACAACAATTGTGCAACTGTCTAAGTCTTCTTAAGCTTCTTAAGCAACACAGAATAAAGTGTTCAAATATGTACACCACAATTTTAGCAGCAAATCTCATTGTTAGAAGGAAAAATGGGTGCAGATGACCATTCCAGTTCATCCTTGGGACATAAATATTGTTTTGTCCCATCACTGCTTTAGAACATCGAATACAAATCAGAGTTGGAAGGGACCTAGTCCAACTCCCTGTTCAAGCAGGAGAACCTACACCATTTCAGACAAATGTCTGTACAGTCTCTTCTTACTTGCTATTTGTAATTGCTCGCATATTTACAAATAGAGGATGAAGAACTAAAGTCCTACACGGGAGATTATTTTTATGAAATAGAGATCAGTGTCAAAACACAATGAGAGACCTTTCATAAGGGGAAAAATAAAACTCTACCAGTGTGAGTGTGCGCACGGGCAAGCTGTTGTAAATTTAATGTTTGTATTTTCTTCTGTTCCCTTTTTCCTTCCTGCTTTATATCCCCAAAGATTTCCACCGGATCAACCAATGAGAAAATCAACAGTTCATATCCTGGGAGGATATGTTTCAAAATCAGAATGTCTTGTGTAAATATGAAACCAACTACTAACCTTTTCCTACATGTGAATAATTGGTTAAAAGTAATCTGGAGAAGAGGATGTTCTAAGGGGAAGAACATATTTCTTGCAACCCCCCCCAAAATTAGGAAACTCTTTTTAATAAAGCCCACCAGCTGGCGAGGCCTTATATGGCCAAAAGGGATGTTTTTCTCATGACTAACTAGTGCTTCTTGGTGTTTTTTTTTGTTTTTGTTTTGTTTTGTTTTTGGATTGATCAGTTATGAAATCTGTTTCAGAGGCTGGTTCATCATTATAAAACACCCTATGAAATCAGACACGGCAGCTGCCATTCTCAACTATTATCATAAAATTTCAGACTGCAGGCACAATGGATCTGGGTGCGTGGGTGTGTGAACACAGAATATTGAATTGGAAACAGATGAAGCATTGTCCTTGACAAGAGCCAACAACTTCTGCGGTAGGAAGTTAGAGGTTTTTTTTTGGTCTGATGCTGCCCTCTGGTGGACATAACATGCATGGCATGCGTAATGCATGGCAACGTGTTACAAATAGAATTCTCCAAAGAACAAAATCCATTTCAGGATTTGCAATGCTGGAACTCTTTCCCAGAGCCCACAACAGCTTTTAGGAACATGTGGGGCAGAGCAGTGAAAGGGAGCTGGCTTTTTGTGCCTCACTATGGTAGTAAAACTGTTGACAGCAGAATAGTGTTGTGCAGATTTAGGTTAAGTGATGCATGTTTTTGTCTTGGGCTGGGAGGATGCTGCGTTTCCAATGCCTGGATAGGATGGGCCTGGGGGCCGCTGTGCTCCTGGCTCACCACAGTGTGCTCAGTGGGGACTTCCCACCCACCAGTGCAGTTCTCCACCATAACTTCAGGGCTGGTTAAGACGTTTGGTGCTTAGGAGGCAGTGATTGATCTTGGGCAGAGTAAGATGGGTCTAGCAACATTCCTGGCCTTGTGTTGGAGCACAGACACAGCTGACCCTTCTTGGCTTGCTACTGGGGATAATGTCAGGCAGCAAAATCTAAGAAAGACACGCCGGGTCATTTCAAAGCAGTTTCCTTTTGTGTTCCTCCCCTTTAGACAGAAATCTTGGCAAACTAAAGCAGTACTCTTCCTGGATCAGGCATCGCGTCTGATCTGTGTGGGGTGCCACTTAGTAAAGCAGAAGAATACTGTCAGAATATCATCCCACTCTCCAGATACCTGCAAGGTACTGATTCGTGAGGAAGTGTGGCTGTTTCTGCTCATTCCTCCCCTGCAGATCAGCTAGCTCAGGGATCAGATTTTAAACCAGATGGTTTAGCCATCTGTCAGCAATTGCCCCTTCTCTTAAGGAGAGAAACTGATGGCTGCTTTCCTCACCAGCAGATGACCGCAAGAAAGCCCATCCATTGTGTTCTTTATGCTGTCCTGCGTGAATTTTATATGCTAATACGCATCATATGCTTTGCGTGTCTTTGCATTGAAAGACACTTACCTTTTCAGTGGTGGGATTCAGCCAGTTCGCACCTATTCGGGGGAACCGGTTGTTAACTTTCTAAGCAGTTCGGAGAACCGGTTGTTGGAAGAAATCTCATTTTGTTTTTTCCCACTTTACAGGGCTCATCCTGTAAGGAAGGCAGGAAGGAAACATTCTGGTGTTGTTTCTAGCCTAATCTTTATTGCCCTGCTTACAGAAACTGCCTCTCCGGTTAACCCTTATTACATTTTAACAGCTAAGGCGAAGCGCCCATTGGCGTGAGTGACGTTGAGTTGGCCACGCCCACCCAATCACATGACCACCGAGCCACGCCTACCCAGCTGGTCATTAGCGCAGAGAACCGGTTGTTAAATTATTTGAATCCCACCACTGCTTTTAGTTCTGTCCAGTTTAGAGACATTTTTAAAATCTTACTGCAATCCTTTCTGGAAAATGCTTTACGCTGAATAGTTGCATATAATCAGCAAATGTGGCCATGTAATGAATATTAAATCACTTGGGAAACCCATGAGGGATATTTTTCTTCTCTTCTTGCCCCCTGCCCAGAGATCCACATGGCTGACAACTCTAGAAATTTTAAAAATGGGGGGAAAAAATATCAACAAGACGTCAGTGAGATCCCTGCTTTTGGCTGAAAATTAACTGGTTTTATGATTGGATCTATGATAACATTGACTTGAAGTTTTGTGATTCTGAAAAAAAAAATATTTGTCACGTGTTCAAAGGCAAGTGCTTTCCTCAATTTTTCTCAATCTCTCTCCAGGTCAGACGGTATCTGGAAGGGAGCAGATAACTTTTCAGAGGCATCTTTGTCATTGCTTGTGGAAGATAATGTTGGCATGGCGATACTTACATCTTCCTCTCCAACTCCTTGTTTTCTTCCTTATGCAGAGATCAATCAAACAACAGGATGGACACTGGCATTCCTTGGCTTTGAGTAATGTCCAGGAAGGAGCAGGCAAAATGAAAGAGATAGTTATGAAATATTTTCTTATACCACCTCTTCTTCTTTTCATATTCCTGGTATTGAAATTTCTGCATCAGCCACACAACCCATTTCTTAAATGAAATCTTGTGTTAGAAAGATGTTTATTTTTATATTCAAAGACACTGCAGTAGTAGTTCTAACTTCTAGTAGAAGAAAATAAACCATATCTTTCTGTTTGAGCTTCCATGAATTAAGCCAATGAGGACATTTAAAACCAAGCCCATTTAGAAGGCTTTTCATATATCTATACATTGCAAACACAGGTGCCCAAATCCACATCTCCCAGTTAGACCTCATGTCAGGGTTCAGGATAACTTTCAAAAACTCCAAATGCTTAACTTATTCAACACTAGGCTTGGCTTGACAGAAGATAGTCAGAAGCAACCTAAGAAGACTAGAAGCTATACTGCAGACAAGAATGAAATATAAAGCACAATTTACTGTACCTATGAGGAGGACAGCCTTTAAATAGGCTCCAGATTTTAAACTGTAGATATTTTGTCCTTCAGAGAAAAACCATGGATATAGCTACGGTAGTTGTTCTAATCTTTGGAGGCGACTGATGGATGTTTTACATAATAATTCTCCTTAGTTTGGCAATTCCTGGTTCCTATCTGTACCAGTCTTAGGACTTTCATCTGCATTGCAAGAATGTATAAGGAAGATGGCCCCCTATGGGTATATATGCTGCCTTTTGCCCTCCATTGACAAATGATCAATGAATGTTCCTGAAACTGAATTCTCCTTGGATACAAATGTACACTCATAGAAGTAATTCTATTGTAAACATGAAGTCCATTGGACATTTTCCAGCAGGTGTGAAATTTATGGCATGATTATGATTGCAGACTAGGGCATTTTCTTTATAACTCCAACAAACCATTTGCACATTCACCGAGTGGCGATTTTCATTAAAGGAAGGTGCTTTAACAGAATGGTGTAGAATAGGTCCCTCTACTGAAAACTTACTTGCTTATTGGTTTGTTTAGCTTGTGGCAGAACCACTGAGCTGGCCTTGGATAATTTTGAAAGTTAAGCAGAACTGGATCTGGATGGAGAGCCATCTGGGAAGCCCCAGGCTATGGGTTTGACACAGTAGTGGGTTCTAAAACCCGTTGCTACCGGTTCGCGTGCACGCATGACGCTTCTGCCGCTACCGGTTCACAGAACCGGGCTGAACCGGGAGCAACCCACCGCTGGTTTGACAGGAGTGTAAAAACCAAATCAAACCCACATGAGAAATAGATAATAGCACACCAGTTCCATATTGCTATTAAGAAAAGAACTGTAGCCATTAGGAGTCAAACACAACCGGACATTCATTTTTGTCCAATAATTTGTGATGGATTTGCTTCTCCTGGTGGCACTTATATGGATTAGTTGTGGGACAATGGAGGCATCTGGTCAATATTGCACTTATCATTTCTGAACGGCTGAAGACATCTATGTCTGTGGAGGTGCGTTGCACTATGGATGGGTCTGTATTTTGAGGGGGGGGGTTAGGGAACTGTTCTTTGCTTTATGACGGGGTGGATCCAGCCTGCAGGGTGCTTCAATCTGGCCCGTGCGGCCGGCCTGCAAATAGCAAATAGCCTCTGGCAGCCAAAATGGGGTGCAGGGGGGTTGTGAGGCCCCCACTACCCGTTTTCAGCCTGGATGGCCTCCTGCAGCACTCTTCTGGCCAAAATGGGGTGTGGGGGGCCATACGAGCCCCCCGCACCCCATTTTGGCTGGCATGGTGCTGCAGGAGGCGTTCGTCCCATCTCCCCATCTCCCTGGCTGGCCCATGGAGGAGGACTACAATACTGATCTGGCCCTTGAAGAAATCCATTTTTGACACCCCTGCTTTAAGATGATGTCCTGCCCTGTTTGTTTTCAGAAATCTTGTTTCATCCATTTTCAGCAAAAGGAGGACCCAGGTGCTGCATATGACCTGAGGACTGCAAGTTGTCCATCCTTGCCTTATGTCACATTTTATCCGCATAAAATGAAAATTACTCTATTGGTAATTTTGGATGCTGTTGTGTTTGCATTGGTTGAACACATAAGACCAATCATCATCATCATCATCATCATCATCATCATCATCATCATCATCATCATCATCATCATCATCATCAT
>QLTV01003780.1:2558011-2587808 GCA_003457575.1 Thermophis baileyi
TGCAAGGCTAGACCCTTAGGAACAATGATGGTAGAATAAGGAAGTTGTACTGCAGGAAGTGGAAACTTCTAACAGGTCATGACACAGGAAACCCTGTTGAGAATGTACAGTGGGTTAAATGGTGCAGATTTTTTTAATGCACTGATACCAGCATACAATGGTTTGGCTTACAAGTCAAGACAGTCTATTCAATAGCATGGAATTTCATAGCTATTCATGGCTTTTCAAATTTCTTTATGGCTTCTTAGCTTGCTATCATTGGGTCCTGCTAATTTTAGACATCCTTTAAATCTAAAATGGACTTACAGGCTGATAGGCTATATGCTCAAAGCATGATGAAGCAAATTCTCACAGCTGCATCAGTATATGCTTAACTTTACAAGAATCCACCCAAGCCTCATTCTCATTGTATTGATTGTTTTTTTTCCTGGAAAGTGGTCCTAAAATGATACCGATAGCAACAATGGAAACTTTTTGTGCAAAGTATTAACTCTAACAATGGACAGAATACAAGTGCTTTTCCCCCCCAACTGAATGGAACTACTGAATGGTACATGCACATACCATCTGATTTCCCTTTGCAGAATATTTTTTTAAAAAAAAACAATGTTCTAAACTGGAAAGGATCTTGAGATGAACTATCATAACTATCTGTCACATGTGACGAAACTTGATTCAACTTGAATTTGGACAAAATCACCTGGAGGATCTGGAATATTGCTTGCAGAATAAATGGCTCAGAAAAAGGTATAGCATTAGGTGAGATGGCTACATTCTTGAATACATTCTGATTAGGTATAAGGCACATTGAAAGGAATATAATGAATTTCAAAGGCAGTTGTAATTTGTTATAAAGAATCATTCAAAGAAGGAATAATCTCCTTCAAGACCAAAAACTAACCTTGGAATGATCAATGTGAGTCTAGCTGGTACAAGATATAGTCAAAGAAAGAATCATGGAACTATCTGGAAACAACTTAGAATATAGACAATATGTGACTATTACTTAGATCTACTTGATGCGTGTTTATATGTTGTGAAATCAAACTTCTTTTGGGTCTTACAGACAAATCATTCAAATATGTGATGGTTGCCTTTTCGATTAAAGACACTGAACAATCACCGTTTGAACATTCCAGTAATAGTTTTATGGTTGTTATTATCAGGCAATAACTCTGAAGCCAACAAACGAGTCCATTTTAATGAGAATTTGTTCAGTGAATTTGGAGCCCATCCGCCCCCCCCCAAAAAGACTTGTGGGAAGAAAAATTAATTAGTACAAATGTGAGTGCAAATTTTCTGGATTTTTTTTGTTTTGTTTTTTGTTTTGTCTTTTGTTTTCCTTTCACTTTAAAGCATTTTGTTTGAAGTATACAACTCATGCGCACAATACAAAGTTTGTACGGTTCTCCTTGGTGACGATAAAAAGTGGTTTTATTGTTATCATTATAATTATTATAAATGGGGGATAAAAATTAAAACGGAAAAGAGAGGTCACAGTTTTGTCATTGGTATGTGAAGGTTGTTCCAAGGGCCCATCCAGAGTTCCTCATCTTCTGACTGTGCATGATCACTCGGCAAGTCCAAAGTCTCTTTGATACCTTCATTATCAACGATGGACTCTTGCTGGTCTGTGCTTTTCAATCTGCTCCCCGCTGCTTTGGTTGCTATGTTGTCAGTGTCTAAAGCAGAGGCAGCAAAGGAAACACTACAGGATCTGGGGTTCAGTTTATCATTAGATGTTGCCCCCGTGGGAAATGTGTTCAGTGGGATGTTTTCCTCGTGTGTTACTCCTAACTTATCGAGCTTCTTGAATTGTTTTCCCAGTCTGGCAGGAGAGGTGACCTTCAAATTGTTCGAAAGGCAACTTCGACGGGTTCTGATCACTGACCCATTTTGGGCTATGTAGATATTGCTGTTGCTGTTGGCTGGAATATTGGGGTTGCTGAGACGATTCCTCTGGCTTTCTGGAGCACTGTCCTCTCCAGTGGAGCTGCTCTCATATTCAGGATCAAGAACCAACTTGATCCTTTTCTTTTTGGCCCACTGGAGGACAACAAAAAGAGAGGAAAATATTTAAGTATCTCCTAGTTTATTTTTAATGCAGAACATGGCTGCTTTTCTGTCTCTATTTAAAAAAAAAAAACTAAGCACAGAAATAAGATTTATAATAGTTCCCCTGATTAATGCATCGGTTTACACTAGTTTCTCACGCCATGCTCTTTGAAATGGAAGGTAAGCGCATTTAAAACAATAACTTGTAAAATATTGAGAAAATGCATATGAAACAATCATCCCTTTGCCCATCTTCCCCTCTCTGGTTTGTAGCATGCAGGAAGTTTATTTTTCAATTATGTGGAAAGTAGGACACAGTGAAAATCTGTTGTGCAATTTGGAAGGTGGAGAGTAAAAGATATTCACCCAATCATGACATTTAAATAACATACTGAAAATGATCTTAAATTAATACACCTAAGGTTAGTCTTGAATCTATATTGGCTAAAATATTCTAACTTGGGAAGAAATATCGTTGGTACCACCTATGGATAGAAGAGTGATATGAATCTAAATATAGAAAGCAGTGCTTAAAAGTTTGCAAACCTGTTTGAATTTTCAATAATTCTCCAACATTTCAGTATGTTTTTGGCTCAATTGTTTAAGTGAGTCTACTTTTAGGATTTGTGTGGAGAACAAATCATGTTTGAGGTCATATTTATGGATATTTGAACATTCAAAAAGTTCACAAGCATATTTCTGTCTGTGCCTACACCTCTGTTTCAATCATATGAAACATGCTTGGGGAACAGATGAACTATATTTGTAAGTATCTCCAGACATCTGCTGCACAAGGTAAAACAGCTGTAGGTAAATCTGCACATTATTACCCTATGGAGGAATCTCTCAGACAGCATCAATTCAGTTCCTGAAATTTGTTCAAGTGAACTAGTAGCTAAAAAACGTGAAGAACTGGCGTGATCCTGGGATAGGCATAGCCATAATTTGATGTACATCACTCCGTGAACAGATAATGAGGAATTATTCAAAGTTCATACATGAAAGCCTTATCATGAAATAATTCAACTATCAATATAAAATAAAAAACTGACAAATGTATAGGACTTAGCAACAGTACTCATGCTAATAATGTTAGTATTTTAAACATAATCGCTTTCTTCCATTCAAAAGTCATTCAAAATACATTTAACAAGGGCTTATGAAGAGTGCTTGATATTTCTTCTTATCATGGCTCATTGTATCAAATGAAAGGATAATTTTTATTCTTCAAGGAAGTGGAAGGTATAGATATGATTAGAAAAAAAACTGTTCACCAAGGATCTAATATGAACATGTATCTCATCATTTAAATTATTTTATCTAAATATGAAATTCATAAACAAGCCGCTAAAAAGTGCAATGGGAGTCTATAGTATCCTTATAATTGGCACCAGCCAAGGAAGCAAAAGCATCAATCTACTTCAAGATTAATAAAACTATCAGCTTAAGGAATAAAGAGAGAGATTATTTGCAAACAATGTTAAAGTGAGAAAAAAGTTTATAAATTGAATTGCTTTTTAAAGATATGCAGGCACTTTTAAGAAAATACAAACCATGCATTATAGTAATGTACATATGTTTCAGTGCATAACTAATTCACATGGGTTTTCTTGACGATTGCAGTGTCAATGGGAAACTTGCTTGTGTGAATTAACCATCACTAGAAAGAAGGGTCAGAGCAGTTCACATCACTTCAAGCATCTCTACTTCTGAATAAACCAGTGAACCAGAAAGCGTTACATGGTGATTTATACTGCATGAAACTGCTTTTAATATCCTTATTCTAGAATGCTTTGTCATAGCACTGAGAGATTTAATATTTAATTCTTTAGGCCACTTGACCTTTTCCAATTAGAACATGTAGTACTTCTGCAAAAGTATGACTATCTTCCATATTTTGTCTATCTAGTTTGTTCTATGAAATTTTCATAATAACGCTTTCTCATTGGCAAAGAGGAATACAGAGTGCACAGCAAACAAATACCCTCCCCCCACACTTCACTGCAAACTTTCTAACTATAGTCTCACTTTTCTTTTAAAAGGATGTCGAATCACTAGGCATGTCTGATTCTGTAGTATCAGGGACATCTTTGGTGTCATGGTCTGACTCGTCTAAATACTCTTCAGGGCCTTTTTTCTTTATATTTTCACTTTTCATGCCTTCTTTGGAAACTCTTGCTGATGTTGGTTTCTTGATAGCGCTTTTCTCCTTTTCAGTAGCATCTCCATCAGTCTCTTTTTCACTGCTCCCTGTTTGTTGGCTGGAGGTAATGTTTTCACTGATGGACGTGGCTTCATGGTCACTTGATTCCTCCTGCTCCTGCTCCTCTTCTTCCTCCTCTTCTCCTTCTCCCTCTCCCTCTCCTCCTTCTTCCTCTTCCTCTTCTCTTTCTTCCTCCTCTTCTCCTTTTCCCTCCCCCTCTTCTTCTTCTTCCTCTTCTCCTTCTCCCTCTTCCTCCTCTTTTTCCTCTCCTCCTTCTTCCTCTTCCTCTTCTCTTTCTTCTTCCTCCTCTTCTCCTTCTTCCTCCTCCTCTTCTACAATGGAAGGTGATTCTTCTGTCTCTTCAGATATTTCAGCTATCTCATCATCTCCAGCTGTAGAATGTTTTTTAAAACTGGACCCAGAAGTCTTGTCCTTCCTTGACCTTGGAGTAACTTCACTGCTGATGGAACTTTGCATCAACGATGAGATGTTTGATTCTGTATCGTCTTCTACAATGTCAGAAACTTTGCTCTGGGAATTGATTGTTCCATCTTCTGAGTCACTGCTTGAGGTGGAGTCAGATGAATCTGAATGTTCTTCATCGGAGTCCACTGTGCTTTCAGTAGCTTCATCTTGGTCTAATGTAACTTTCAAATAATCTTTATCTGATGGAGATGCTGAAGAACTACTTTCTGATGATGTTGAGGGTGACGAGGATGTTGACTTAGTACATGATGTTGTCATAGAAGATGAAGTTGTCTTAGAAGAAGATGTTGCTTTAGAAGACGATGTTGTCTTAGAAGAAGATGTTGTTTTAGAAGACGATGTTGTCTTAGAAGATGATGTTATTTCTTTCTTTTTTCCATAATCACTAACTTCAGATTCACTTTCTGCTGTGACACTAATTGAGATTCCCGACTTAGATTCAGATTCACTTACTTCCTCAGAGGTACCATGTTCCCGACCTTTCTTCAAAATACTAGCACGTTTAAATTTACGGCCAAGCTTCTTTGAAGATGGTTCTTCACCTGCTGATTTCTGGAAATCGCTTCCCTTAATAACCTTACTGTCTTCTCCATCTGCTTGCTGTGCTGCCATCAGCTTGACATAATCTGAATCTTTACCTCCTCCTTTTTGTAGCATCATTGGAAAGATCTTGGCTTTTTTCCATGGGGATGGTGCTGCTTCAGTTGTGGCTGGCCTGTGAGCACTGACCGCTATTCGGCCCAGCTGCATCACTGCTCTTAGTTTCCTTTTTTTCTGGATTGGACTTTCTCTTACAGTCTTCTGTTTACCTATACTACTAGGAGCTAATCGAGAACCTGGTTTCTGGATTACAGCTCTTCCAACTTGACTTGTTCCCTGTTAATTACATAAATGAAATTTATATATTACTTTAGCACGATTTTGGAAAACTTTCTGGAATGAAACTTGGTACCATAGAATACACAGATGTGGGGGGAAAAATGGAGTGACTAATATCTAGAACTGTGATGGTGAACCTATGGCACACATGCCACAGGTGGCACGCGGAGCCATATCGGAGGGCACGCGAGGCGTTGCCCTATGTCATCTCCAGCGTGCATGCGCGCGCTGGCCAGCTGATTTTCAGCCTTCTTTTCGGCCATTTTCGCTCTCCCTCCTGAAGCCCGGGGACGGCGAAAAACGGCCAAACGGAAGTTTGGAAACGAACTTCCGGTTGGCCCGTTGGGCCGTTTTCACTTTCCCCGGGCTTCAGGGAAGCCTCCTGAAGTACGGGGACGGCGAAAAATGGTCCAACGGGCCAACCGGAAGTTCGTTTCCAAACTTCTGGTTGGCCCGTTTGGCCATTTTCCGCCATCCCCAGGCTTCAGGAGTCCGTTGTGAGGCCTGTGTGCATGTGCGGGGGGGGGGGCAGCGCAGGGGTTGTGCTCATGCGCGGGGAGGGCATGGGTGTGGGCATGCGTGCGCACGCTAGCACACGCACAGACACCCTTTTGGCATGCGAGCCAAAAAAGGTTCACCATCACTGATCTAGAAGTTATCCAGAATCAAAACAAACAGGTGGATCCTAATTTTTGTAGCATCCTAGGAAACTTGAATCTTGAATGTCTGTGTCGCACTTTTTAAAATCCTGAGTGATAATTAACATTTGTCTCAATAAACATGATCATTTTTCTTTTAAAAAGTCCTGAATATCTGTGTATTCAAGGAATATTGGCAATAACTATTTTCCTACAAGAAACTCTAGCTTTGGGGCATTTTGTGTTAAATTGTACATGTTACACAAAATGTTGGGGATTAGCAGAGATCACTCCCTTTTAATTTTATAATCTCATATATCAACCTGATATTTTGCAAAAGATTTTAGACATCCATTCGTTAGCTGGAAAAATTGAATTGTGTTTTTTTTTTATAAACATTTTTTTATTATTAACTTGGACCACTAGAGGGTACTACAGATCTGAACAAGAATAGATGTCAAATAGATTTATTTTATTAAAAAATAAATAAAGTCTGGTCTTAGGCCTATATATAACTATGAATGTGGTGTGGTTGTTTAGCAGAACAAAAATGTAATATATGCTACTTTTCATGAGTTATTGGCTGTTGTATATTAACCGTACCAATACTAAACATCTTGAAGACTGTAAGGAAGGAAAAGTTGCTGATATGGCACGAAGTTCAGGGACAGAGAAAATGTATTTA
The DNA here is from genome assembly GCA_003457575.1 of Thermophis baileyi. Classification (NCBI taxonomy): domain Eukaryota; kingdom Metazoa; phylum Chordata; class Lepidosauria; order Squamata; family Dipsadidae; genus Thermophis; species Thermophis baileyi. The sequence goes on from QLTV01003780.1 coordinate 2,564,958, forward strand.
TTTATTTACAAGTAGCCGTCATATTTATTAAGATGCACTTCAGTCATACTATATCTGCAACTAGGTCTCCCCAATGTGCAGAGGGGAAGAATCTAGATGACCTCCAAGGTCACTCTGTTACTCGATGTTCTATGAATGCTGCTACAGAAATAATAAATTTAATTCTTAGCTTAAAGATAATGTCAGTTGGTTATTATTCCAAAGGCAGATATAATGATAGATTATCCACTTAAGAAATATCAAATGAACTGATGGTTTCAAGGTTTTGTTGATTAAAATTCCTGCAGTCACTTTATAGTCTTTTAAGCCCTAAATAATCCACCTGTATATATTTGAACTTATCAAATATTTATGCTGCACTTTAATTCTGACTTCAGGAATGTGGTAGTTTGTGGCCCTTATTTATAAAATATATTGGCTGTCAATTTCTATTTTTCCCCCTACATTTTTTTAATTGGCAAAAATCCAAACACTGGTAGTGATATGGATCCTAAGATAAATGAATGGAAGGGGAAGTTTTTTGGAGAAGACTGTCCCTTCAGTTGTACTTTTGCATTTCTCAATTGTGCATTTCCCTGCATGACTTTGTCTTGTCCCAGAAAAGAATTTCTGGACGAAGAGGAAGAAGACAAGAACTTTGTTTATGAAGATGGGATGAGGTCAGTATGGGAGGGTAGTCGGCAAGCTGCTATGGAAATGTCAAAATCAAGCAAAATCAAAATTAAATTCAATTAGGCAGAAGTCTGTCTGGTTTTAGACAGCTCTATCAGCACTATAGTCTCCTTCTAGAGATATGCAAGCAAGAAACGCTGAACCTCCCTTCTCTGAATTTCTTGCCATGTGCTTCTTTTAGAATTCTTTTAGAAGGTTTTTTTGAATACAAAACCAGATAGCCTATTGCACACACAGAATATTAGAGCTTCTGCATACCAGAACAATGAATTCAAGTGAATTTTGGAATAGCATCAAAGCCTACCTCTGCTTCTGTAGAGGGCCCCTGTGGACTATAATAATATCCACCGTCACTCTCCACAACCACTTCTCCATATTCATCATACATTCCAGAAGGAGACAACAGGCGCCGCCGACTTCCGTATTGAGGCAATTCGTACCTGGTGGAAAAACCAGGTACAGACACCTTCCATGTTTTTATACCATTCGATTACTGCTCTAATATATATGTATATTTTACTTATTCCATCACTTTCAGTTTCTCCATCCCTTGCCCAATGAAAAACCCAATTGCTTCTAGACTTACCCTTGAGAGATGTGTCCACATTCTACCTTCACAGATATAAACAAAACCCCTCAAAAGTAATAAAAAGTAATAATTGTAAGTGCAAAAAGAGGCGTGATTAGTAAGAAATACTATTAACACCCCGTTTCCTGAGAAACAGAATATCATTAATTCTAGTTTATGACACAGCTATTTAACCAAAATGCACTAGATATTCCAATTTTATTAAAATAAAATATGGTCAGATTTGTGTCTATAACATTACTTCTACTGCAATGGGATAGGAATAGTTCCTAGATAATATACAGGGGTGAAATCCGGCAGGTTCTGACAGGTTCTGGAGAACCGGTAGTGGAAATTTTGAGTAGTTCGCAGAACCGGTAGCGGGAATTTTGAGTAGTTCGGAGAACCGGCAAATACTACCTCTGGCTGGCCCCTGAGTGGGGAGGGAATGGGGATTTTGCAGTATCCTTCCCTTGGAGTGGGGAGGGAATGGGGATTTTGCAGTATCCTTCCCCTGCCATGCCCACTAAGCCACACCATGCCCACCAAGCCACGCCCACAGAACCGGTAGTAAAAAAAATTGGATTTCACCACTGATAATATATCAACACACAAAAACTACATATTCCTGTTGAAACAGATTCTTCAGAATTTTAAGTTATTTTTCAGGTGACCATACTTTGCTTTAGGTTCTATGATGTAGAGATAAAAATAGTCCCACTACCATCCTTAGGAGCGGTAGTGGAGCAGTGGTTACAATCTAGTATTGCAGGCTAACTCTGCCCAAAGTCTGGAGTTCAATCCTGACCTGCTCAAGGTTGACTCAGCCTTCCATCCTTCTAAGGTCAGTAAAATGAGGACCCAGATGGTTGGGGGCAATATGCTGATACTGTAAACCACTCACAGAGTGCTGTAATGCGCTACAGAGTTGTATATAAGTCTAAGCGCTATTGCTATCCTAAGATAAAATGTATATGCATTATGTCATATTGTATCTAATAAAGAATTCCTTTGTTGCTTATTTGATTTACCAGCTGAAGACCTCTTATGCAATTAAATCCCAAAAATGTAACAATTATCCGCAAACCTTCCAATCTAGTTGCCTACCTACTCATTGATGCTAGCCGATGATTGTAATAAACTTTAACGACCTATCTATCTGGGTTCATTCTTGAACATTGTTGAAAAGTGAATATAATCAGAGTCAAGTGCTTTTTAACATAATGGATTTTGACAAGCAATTGATATTAATAGGTAAATCTTTCCCAACCTGAGGTCTTCCAGATACACTGTGTATTATAGGGATGGCATTTCAATTACATCTCATGATTGAGAAAGCCTACTACAAAGGTCTGTTGTTTAAATGAACTAATGCTTAATACCTTGAGCACAGTCTTCAGATTCCAGCTATGATATGCTTTCAATAAATAATAACAGTAGAGATTTATAATCTATGAAGTCATACTAAAAATAATAAAAAAAATGAATCATACCCATGTTCATAACTGTAGTAATCTTGCCCGTAATAATCTTGGCCGGGATCGATACCTGATTCCATTGAAAGTTCCTGCAATACAGAGGAATACACAAATCCATATGTTACTAAATGTAAACAACCTTGAGCACAATATGTCACAATGGCAGCAGAATAGTTGCTTGGTCTTCTTAGATTACACTTTAGTCATTAAATAAAAATAACAATTCTGGGTGATTTTCTTCATATAACAGAACAGAATAACAGAATTGGGACAGATCTTGGGAGATCTTCTAGTCCAACCTCCTGTTCAAGCAGGAGACTCTATACCAGGGGTGTCAAACTCGATTTCATTGAGTGCCGCATCAGGGTTGTGTTTGACTTTGGGGGGCATGGCCAGGCTGGGCGTGGCCAGCTCAACATCACTCATGTCGGGGACACCTGTGGTGGCCCGAGCGCTCTGCCAGAGAAAATGGGCTCCCAAGCTCCGTTTTCGGCTGTGATGGCCTCCTGCAATCCTCTGCCATAGAAAATGGAGCTCCATTTTCGCTGGCAGAGGCACCACGGGTCAGTCCTTCGCTGTTTCCAGGGCAGCCCTATGGGCCAGATATAAGCACCCCGTGGGCCGGATCCGGCCCCCGGACCTTGAGTTTGACACCCCTGCTCTATAACATTTCAGACAAGTGATTGTCCAATCTCTTCTTAAAAACCTCCAGTGTTGGAGCACCCACAACTTGTTAAGGCAAACTGTTCCTATGATTAACAGTTCTAACTATCAGTAAATTTCTCCTTATTTCTAGGTTGGTTCTCTTCTTGATCAATTTCCATCAATTGTTTCTTGTTCTGCCTTCAAGTATTTTACCCCCGCTTCTTTGCGGCAGCCTCTTGGAACACTGCTATCATGTCATCCCTTGTCCTTTCTTTCATTAAACTAGACATACTCAATTCCTGCAACCGTTCTTCATATGTTTTAGCCTTCAGTTCCCCTAAGCATCTTTGTTGCTCTTCTCTGCACTCTTTCTAGAGTCACAACATCTTTTTTTATATTGTGGCAACCAAAACTGGATGCGATATCCCAAATGTGATCTTACCAAGGTTAAATGCTCAGATCCAGGGGCACTTAAAGTTCTGTGGATCCGTTCAGAATTAACATTTGGCATTGTAGTAATTCTATGCCAATGCCACCTTTAAATTCTTTTAAAGATTGTGTTCAATTCTATTTAGAATTCAAAAAAAAGATCTAGTTGACAGATGGCGCACATTTACGTTAAAACTGAAAAATCAGAATTTTATTATTGTGCTTTATGCACAATCCTCTTCAGCATGTTGCTTTCTTATGCCAACTGCTTTTATTTTATTGCTATATATTTATTTAAAATATTTCTTTAAAAATATTGTTCAAAATTCAATAAGAATTCAACTTATTCACAGGATGTGACAGCTATGGAACAAACTATGTGTAAGAAACATTAAATAATTACAGTAGAATTGTTATAATTTCAACTATAAGTTCATTATATGATTTATTCCCTTCTAACCTATTGACAATTCTGTAAGAGTGCCTCTCATTCCTGGTGAAATGTTTGTTCTGGCTTAACAACAGCAGATAACGAGACTGCATATAATGACGCTCTAAAAAAGTACTTCACACATGTGAAACAATCCATGTGCATGCATGAAATACACAAAAAACGTACCAAATATCATGGATACATGAAATTTGTTACCACGGATACCCAGATCTACTATATATATATATTAATATAACTATGCATACAATAAACTGGAGATATAGAGACTGGATAATAAGGGGTTCTTGGATTTGAAGGTTTTTATAATATTGAGTATCTGCAATTTAAATCTGTCTGTGTTTATGTGTAAGCATTTTCACAATCTCTTCAGGAAAATGTCATAAATTAGTTTGCTGAAGAGAACAAAGGGCTTTTATTTCTCCCAATAATATCCTCCCTTCTTCCCCCCCCCCTGCAAATATGATATACAAGCTTCCCCCTTCTGATCTAAGGGAACACTTGTCAATGAAGTCCATTTCAATATTCTCAGGTCTGTTTAGGGCAACTGCCTGACTATATGAGCTGTCAGCCAGAGGAATGTATTGTCTACATGAAGTTATAAATTCTTTCCTGCAGCTCTTGAAAATAAACAAACAAAAAGACTGGATTGTCATCTGTCAGAGAAACTCTAATTGATCTGCTGTCAGCCCCTCTCAGTAGACCAGATAAGCAAATCAATTCCAAGGGAGGATTGGAAATACTTTTATTGAAATTGACTATAATCACAGAATCTTGCAACTATGATTGTGCTATACTGCAGGGGTCCCCAACACCTGGCCCACGGCCCACTACTGAGCTGTGGCCTGTTTGGAACCAGGCCGCGCAACGGGCTGACTGGCACACAGACACACATGCACAGCTCAACTTGTGCGAGTGGCGGGTTAGCGTGCATGCACCCGTTCCCCTCCCTCCCCCGCTGGGCCGAGGTTGGGGATCGCTTATATACTGTAACCTCTCCTGCTAGAGTGAATCAGAGATGGATTTTAAATATTTTGATTTTTTTAAAAAATGTTTCTGCCAGTTTTGCCTAGATAATGGTGTCTACATTTAATGGTCAAGGTTATCTTCCTTATCTCCAACCTGCACTGAAGAGTGATTATAATTCAAGACTTTAAGGCTGCACCTAAATATAGGATTCTAAAATAAGTGGAACCCAGGGCTCAAAAAATTATGGTCAAAAAAATCAAGATAGAAGCTGTGATGTCGCAGTTGGAGCTCTAATCATGGCTACAATTTGATTTTTAAAAACTTTTTACCCTTTGAACCTGCCTGATGGCACATATTGGCTTTGATACATTGGCTTGGGTTTCAATCTGGTCATTTTCCTTTCCCTCCTGCTGGAATAGAAATATCAAATATGATCTGTGAAGTATGTCATGGACTTATAATTATCTCTTTTGCAAAGATGTAATTTGTTTGAAACTTACGTTGGACTTACAATGAACTAAGGACCAAGCCTCTTCCACAGAGGTTACAGAAATGTATCAACTTGAAAAGGCCTGAAATAAGGTGGCTGAACTGCAAGGCATCAGATATCAGTGCATCTTAACAATTATATCATACATTTGTTTCCTTTTCCTTCTCTGACAAAGAAAATATGTTCCACAATGTTTGTCAGAATCTAGAACTTAAGACAAGTGCTTGGAAAATTCTAGAATAAGGAAGAAAACAGTACCTCAGGTCTGAGAAGTGAAGGTCTCAGCAATTGCTGTTGCTGACAAGGAAATATATATATATATCTATATAAATTTGATTTAATGGAAAAAGGTAAATACACTAAATAGTTGCGAAGTAATTTTTATATAATTATAACAATAGTATACTTTTATAGGGTTACAACAGAGCTACCATTTGGTTTCAGGGCCAAAGTGATTTTCTTTCAAGGCTAAAGGGCTAAAACACCTCAGATTCAGAAGATGAACATGCTTCAGTGTTAAACTTCCTTTTGGGGCTCCGTTGTAAATTCCATTAGCAAAGCTCCTGTAAGCTGCAAACAGTTTGCCAGTATAAACTGTCTCAGTTCTGTCACCCAACAACTATTTTATAGAAGGTCTCCTATTAATAAGGTCATTACTCCATTTGCATCTATTTTCACAGTTATCAGTATTCAGCTATATTTTATATTCAGTACAGAAAATATTCTGTGATAATTCTATTGGTCTTTAAGACATCTTGCATCATTTTCTTCCTTTTTCCCCTCTGTTCGTAATGTCAAGTTCTGTATTCATTCTGAAATTGATTCCTATTTATAAAACATACATCTTACAATTTTACAGCGCAGTCTTGTTAATTGGACTTTTGATTTCAAAATGCACGCACCAGGTGCAGGCTTCAATTAATAAGTGAAGCAAACTCTGTGTATGTCTTAGTACTGTTTATGGGTCTAAGTACAAAATTGCAATTATGAAATAACATAGCTTGTCTGTCAAGGCTGGCCAACAAATTATACAACTTACAATATAAGAATAGGCAGAGGGTATCAGGAATCCAGAAAAGGCACAGTTTTAGAAATAATATCTCTATTTGTGGGTAGCAAAAAAGATGGTGCAGTCTTTCTGAAAGATTAAGATGACTGCATTTAAGTCATAATTATTCATTTATTATAGTAAATAATGTCTTTTAATCACTTTAAAAGTTTGGAATGTATGCAGCAAACAGAAAAGAAAAAAGAACTAGAGGTGTTACATCTAAAAGCTCAGGAAGACTTATACACATCCATAATTCTCACTGATAACATTTAATTCAGTGGATTAAATTCTTCAGGCTATGCTGAAGGAAACAGCTATACATTATAACTTTTTACTAAAATAAATGTAGGGAATGTACATCTTACCTCTTGCTGTGCATATCCACGTCTGAATTACAAATTTAAAAAGAAAAGAAAAACATGACATTAATTCAATTACTTGTCTTACATTTGTAAATGTAAATATATGTTCCAAAAAAAAAAAGGTTAAAAATAATACATGGGAACCTTGTGGGTAAATCCATTGGAAATAATGAGAAAGAAGGGAATTGGTTGTTATGGCAACAATAAATGCATAGATCATAAATATATCTAGCATAGGAGTACTATGAACTTGAATAATGGCATAAAAGTACATTGAATTCTAATTGCTAAAGAGAACACATTTCATCTGATATTGGCTATATCTTAATCTTTGGTGCCTTGAAAGAAATTCTTTTCTTCATCTCCCCTTCATCCTTCCTTCCGAAAAGGAAGGAAGGAAAAATGGAAAAATTCACTACAGGAAAAATAGAGTTTGTATTTGTGTCTTGGATCTTCTCTCCATAATTTATATCTCATTCCCATCTCCTTGCTTCTGCCATCCAGAAATCACTTCAAAAAACTAGTGAACTTCTGTTATATGAGGACTTGCCTCATATCTGGAAAAGGATTGATAGGGGTGGACAATTGTGACCAGTTCAGTATATACTGTATACCTGAAAGTTCTTGGGCGCACATTTAATTTGCAATTGAGCAATGATGATGATAACCACTTATATCTAAGTATGTTGAAGGACATAACATTTCAATTATGACTGCTGTATTAAACAGAATAACAGAGTTGGAAGCCGCTTGGAGGTCTTCTACTCCAACCCCCTGCTCAAGCAGGAGACCCTGTACCATTTCAGACAAATAGGTGTCCAATCTCTTCTTAAAAACCTCCAGTGATGGAGCACCCAAAACCTCTGAAGGAAAGCCATTCCACTAATTGTTTAACTGTTCAGGAAATGTCTCCTTAGTTCTAGGTTGGTTCTCTCCTTGACTGCTTCTTATACTGCCCCTCAGGTGCTTTGGAGAATAGGTTGAGCCCCTGTACTTTGTGCCAGCCCTTCAGATATTGGAACACTGCTATCATGTCACCCCTAGTCCTTCTTAGTCCATTAAATTAGACTTGTAGGTTTGCAGGACAGTGTAGGATCCATGTACACTATAAATACTTCTCGAGCCATATTGATTGTTGTAAAGAAAAGGAAAATCAATGTCTCTTGGGAGTTTATCGAGCTGAAGTCTCAAAACTGATTCCAAATGCTACTAATATCAGCGGAATCATGCATGCAATCTGGTTCCTATTTAGTATGTACAGGACTGCCAGTTTAGGCTTCTCATTATGCATTTACAGACTACTGATTTTGATGAGATATGAACCTCCTCCAGATAGAGCCTTTTCTATTCAATTTGGATCTTTTGCTTTATTGAGCTATACAGTAGATTTGTTTGAGAAGAATAAACACTTAAAACCGTGCTAAGTTCAAGCTAGGGGAGAGACAGCAGATGAGAGAAACCATTTAATCATACCTAAGGGAAAAATAAAGAACAATCTGGAGGAGCACATTTAATTTTTAATATTACCATCTGTAAAGCTTTTCAATTAGCATTCCTCCTATGTAGAGGATTATTAGAGGTGAATTGTTGCTGTAGGCCATTTGATAGATAAATAATGAACGTTTAAAATGAAGATGATCAATGACATTTCAAAGTCTACCGCAGCCATAGTGAAACTCACAGCTTCCCCCCCCCCCGGGTGACATCTTCCAATGCCCCCATCTTTTTTGAAAACTTAAGTCCCACCCCTCTTTAAGAAAGTTGCATTGGGAGAAGGCAATCTGCAGAATGAGACAAGCTGTGCAGAGTTAGCTTAACTTTTCTATGTTCATTGCCCACCAAAGTGGTTTTTCTCCTACTTGAATCTGATAGCTTGATTGGAATAAGGGAAAAGTAAATGTTTCCCTTGTCCAGTCATTTCTGACTCTAGGGGTGTGTGATCATCTCCGTTTCTTAGCTGAGGGAGACCGTGTTGTCTGAAGAAGCTTCGGTGGTCATGTGGCCAGCATGATTACACACTGAGGCACACGGAATGCTGTTACCTTCCCACCAAAGTGGTATCTATTTATCTACTTGCATTTGCATGCTTTCAAACTGCTAGGTAGGCACGATCGTGGCGGAAATAATGGGAACGCACTCCGTGGCATGGTACTCAGTTCTTGAACCTGGGCTGTCAGCTTTCCAGCTGACAAGCTCAATGTCTTTAACCACTGAGCCATCGTGCCCCCTTGATTGGAATAAAAACAGACAATTCATTGGGAAAAGCAAGAAGATTTAAAATCTTCTCCAGTTCATCAATCTCTTCTTTCATGCATACATTCTATGTATATGCCTCCCCCCCCACCCGATACAAGCATGAGCCTAAACTTTCAAATGTCAGAAGAATTGGTGGGAAAAAGGAATATTATAGTTTACAGTAATTTTAGTAAGAGTTAAGCTTACTGCTCCTGCATGCTATTACTTTCTAACGATACCTCTTCCAAAATTTGCAGAGCTGGAATAATTGAGAGTTCAAGAAAAGAAATGGTATCAGAATAGGCCACTCCATATAATTTCCACGTCTGGGCTGGGTCTAAGCAAAAACAGTATTCTCAAACTGTGTTCATTTTCAATTAGAAATTGCTGATGATTTCTTTCTAATTGCACTTTTCTAGGTTAGGAGGGTTTCAGGGGTTTTGGAAAGAGATACCCTTGGGAATATAGAATTTAAAGGTTACTCTCAGTTTGATCTTAAATGAAAATAAGTAAATCTGCTCTTTTAACAAATGGACATAGCATTATTTTTTAATGAAATAATCAAGTGAAAATCATATGCAATCAAACAGACCGAACAGTTTTAGAAATAACTGCTTCAGTATTGACCTGCATCTTCCAAATATGTAGTATTTCTTAGACAAAGGGGTATATAATCTTCATAATAATAATCATCAGAATCTCTTAATGTCACTGTTGTAATTTGGACAATGTAGATGCAGTGAAACATCTTGATTCATGCAGAACTGAATTCTTAACTGGCAGCCATGGCCAGGAGGGTCCTTAGACAACTGCACTACAGGTTGTGTATCAGTTGCACCCATTTCTGCACCAGGAGATCTTACAGATGGTCACTCATGCTTTAGTCACCTCTCGTATGGATTACTGCAATGTGTTCTTCATGGAGCTGCCTTTGAAGAGTTTCAGAAAGTGCAACTTGTTCAAAGTGCAGGCAGTTATGCATGCTCCAGGTTCTGCATGTTATATATCTCCACTCCGCAAGCTGCATTGGCTGCCAGTTTGCTTCCAGGTTCAGTTGAAGCTGGGGTCATGATCTATAAAGCCTTACATGGCATCCAACTGGGTTACCTGAGGATATGCAGCTATGCCTATTCAACCCATCTGGTCTAGGAAGGGTGGAGGTTACATTGCAGGTTACATAATCCAGGAACGTTGTAGGATCCTAGAAGAAAGCTTCCCATCAACCAGGGGACGTCACCCAGGATCCTAGAAGAGATTTTCCCCCTGCTGTGGCATCTGCATTTGAGCATCGTCCCCCAGAAATCATATTAGTTCCAAATGTTCTGGATTTTCTAGGCTCTGAAGGCCTAGTTTAACTAACAGGCATGGGGACTCAAGATGAATAGGATTGTGTATTTAATTATTTTTAAAATATGACTCTATATGATTTTTGTATGGTTCTTTTTTGTTGTTTTTACATTTGTTTGTAAGGTGCCCCAAATATATATATGAGATGGGTAGCTACATAGCGATGCAGTGGATATAATGCACTATTGCAGGCTGACTCTGCCCACTGCCTAGCTCAAGGTTAACTCAGCCTTCCATCCTTGCAAAGTCACTAAAATGAGGACCCAGATTGTTGAGGGCAATATGCTGACTTTGTAAACTGCTTAGAGAGTGCTCTAAAGCACTAGCAATAGCACTTAGACTTATATACAGCTCAGGAGTGGGTTCCACTTACCTTCCCCACCGGTTCGCCTCGCGATGTTTTGTGCGCACGCGCGCACGCTCCGCTCGTGCGCACGCGTGTGTTCCCTCGCGCAATTTTGCTTCCGCACATGCTCAGTAGCTGCAATCAGCCTGAAACACAGCTGAGGAGCTGATCAGCTGTGCTTCGGGCGAAGGAATAAAGGTCAGTATAAACCCAGGGGTGGGCAGGAGGGCCCTTTTTCAAGCAGCAGAACAGGAAAAACCTTCCAAACAGTAAAAAATTCGCAAAAAATTCATAAAAAAAGATGGCGGTGCCCACGGACTGGCACCGGCCGATCCACTTCAGTGATGTCACCAGCGGGTTGCTACCTGTTTGGCCGATACGGTCTGAACCAGGAGGAACCCACCCCTGATACCGCTTCATAGTGCCTTTACAGCCCTCTCTAAGTGGTTTCCAGAGTCAACATATTGCCCCCAATAATCTGGATCCTCATTTTACTGACCTTGGAAGGATGGAAGGCTGAGTCAACCTTGAGCCAGTGAGGATCGAACTCCTGGCAGTGAGCAAAGTTAGCCTGAAATACTAATGCACTACTGCATTCTAACCACTGCACCACTACAGAAGCGGTGTATAAGTTTAAGTGCTATTGCTAGAAATTTGAAAAAATGAATAAAACTTTTGAACAACTAACTTTAAACAAAAAATAACCACGTTGATTACTATGATGGAAATGCAAATGGATGTTTTCTGTCAAATGTGCAGTTGCAATGTGTAACATTTTGGAGGTGCCAAAACCACGGTGGAGTACTGGAGTGGAAGAAGCTAGAATCTTCAGACTTGGAGAGATTTGGGGCTTTGTTGTTTTTATGAATCTTATATTACTCTAGTTCCCATGTACATATCTGGGGAAATACTTTTTGCTTGGGCCAAAGTTGATTTAGTGGATTGAAGGGGAAAAAAAAATCAAGGACAATATGATTTGGGAGTCTCTTTTCTATTGACTGGAGAGAAACCAGGTGTATGTATGTATGTATGTATGTATGTATGTATGTATGTATGTATGTATGTACCGTATGTATGTATGTATGTATGTACAGTATGTATGTATGTATCTTTGTAAGTAAGTAGGTCACATGATTATGTCCTGGATGTCTAAAAGATGGGAAAATAATTGTACTTCTCTACTAATTGAAGGCATATATAAAACCAATTGCTCAATTCCCTGTGTCTGCACTGTTCTGCTTACATTGACTTAAAGGATGTCCTGTTTCTCAGACAAATCTCATTGAAAATATCTTACAACAGAACAAAAACATAGATCAAACTCAAAGCAGGGAAGAGAATGAAGAGTTAGAACTATGTTTACCTTCTGGCTTGGACATAAAGATTGGATTATTTAAAATGTGAAAGCTTGAACAACACCATCCATCTCAATTTTTGATACCCAAGCCTTGTTTCCCAGTATCCTGTGGAAGGATCATTTTTCTTTCAAATCAGATTCTTTCAAGTCTTCTAGGTGCAGAATAATATTTTTCAGAGGCTTTCAGTACAATGGGGTAGAGATATTTCCCCCCTGTTCTTCTGGGCCTCTGATTAAGCAAAGCTGCAGAAATCCTTGTACTGTGAGCTGCCTTAACAGGACTATATTTTTCCAATGCTTCCATGTCTCTGAGTGTATGCATGAAAGGGTCCTTGAGGTTAATAGCAACTATACCTCTGACTGTGCATGAATTGGTCTTCAAGGTTAATAACAACTGACTTAAAAAAAACCTATCCAGTGGACTTGTTTTCTAAGTGACTTCAGAAGGCATAAGATTGGCTAAATTCATATTGTACATTATAGAAGCATGTAGAAAGAGATGAATTCTTAGTTAGTCTTATGCTGTGTGCAAAGTCCCATGATGCATGAACATTCACACATTTTAGATTTAGAATGAATGAGCTAGAAGGGACCTTGGAGGTCTTCTAGTCCAGCCCCCCTGCTCAACCCCCTCTTCTTTGTGGCAGCCCATCAAGTACTGGAATACTGCTATCATGTCACCCCTAATTCTTCTTTTCTTTAGACTAGCCAAACCCAAATCCTGCAGCCGTTCTTCATATGTTTTAGTCTCCAGGCCTTTAATCATCTTAGTTGCTCTTCTCTGAACTTTTTCCAAAGTCTCAACATCTTTTTTGGAGTATGGTGACCAAAATTGGTTGCAGTATCCCAGGTGTGGCCTTACTAGGGTTTTATAAAGCGGTACCAAGGGTGGGCTGCTGGGGGTTCTCAGGGGTTCGGGAGAACCTCTAGCTTAAATTCTGTGCAGTTCGGAGAACCCCCAAATCCCACTCCTGACTGGCCCCGCCTACTCTGCCCCTCCCAGGAGTCCCCACATGGCCCATTTTGGATGCGGGTAAGTGCATGGCCCGCACAGAGGCTCTGGAAGGCAAAAAACGGGCCTACCAGAAGTTTTGGAAGGCCCAGAGGGCCTCCAGAGCCTGGGGAGGCCATTTTTGCCCTCCTGGATGCTTGAGGAAAGCCTCCGGAACCCGGGGAGCCCTCCCCCCCATCGTGGTGCAGGAGGCCCACTAGGCCACGCCCACCATGACCACGCCCACCCAGAAACCGGGCAGAGAACTCCTTGCTAAAATTTTTGAAGCCCACCCCTGAGCGATACTAATATTTTTTCCCTTTGCATAGTGCATTTTTCCCCTTTAGATACACTAACACAGGAAGTGACATTAAAATGTTACATTTTCATTGTAAAAGATTCAGCATTTAGACAGAAATCTCTTCATGTAAGATAGGGAAAGCATTCTTGACTAAAAGAAAAAGGCAGTGTGTAGGTATGTGTCCAAACCCAGTAATTTAAAATATTATAAAAATGCAAAACCAAAAGCAATAGAAAGTGTGATTATGGTGTACTGGTACGTGAAAAATGATTTTGTATTTAATGCTGAAATTAAACATAAATTATACACATACTTTTTAAAAAAACAACAACAACCCTCTTGGGGAAATGTCTTAAGTTGAAAGAGGAAAAAGGAGAATGGCTCGCTGAGGCCAGATTAATAAGCTGCCCTCAATATTTACAAACAGAGAAAGTCAAATTATAAACTAAATAATAAAGGAAGTTAAAGCTGCACTTTTATGTCTCTTGCTCTGCTGTTGTTTAGAAAATCCATGAAGACTGGGCTGTTTGAGAGGAAGAGGAAGACTCCTTGCTTCATCGTGGTTGCCATCTTTTATCTTTATTTCTAATGCTTCATTGATCTGATTGTAACTTTTTTGTTTGTTGTGAGCTGCCCAGAATCATTGAGAGTTGAGTGGTATACAAGTTTAATAATAAATTATTACTATCATTTTTCAGAATAATAGAATTATCTCAGGAGCTAATTCTGAGCTGAAGTTAAAAAAAGAAACCCAACCTTTTGTAGTACAGTTCAAGATGTTGATTATGACCTTGAAAGTCCTTAAAGACCTGATGAACCACCTTGTCTTGCTTGGACAAGCCTATCCTACTCGTGCTGGCAGAGATTACCTACTTTGGATCCCTTTGATCAAAGAACTGTGACTATCAGGATCCAGAAGAAGAGCCTTCTCTGCTTCAATGCCTACCTTTTGGAACATGCTACTCTGTAAGATAAGATCCGCCCCCTATCTTTCTGTAGGAGCCGACATGGCTCTGCTAGTTGGCCTGGGAACCAAATGGGTGAATTCCACCAGTGGTGGGATTCAATTTTTTTTACTACCGGTTCTGTGGGCGTGGCTTGGTGGGCGTGCCGTGGCTTGGTGGGTGTGGCATGGCTTGGTGGGCGTGGCTTGGTGGCGTGGCAGGGGAAGGATACTGTAAAATCTCCATGCCCACCCCACTCCAGGGGAAGGATACTGCAAAATCTCCATTCCCTCCCCACTCCAGGGGAAGGATACTGCAAAATCCCCATTTCCTCCCAATCAGCTGGGACTCGGGAGGCAGAGAATAGATGGGGGCAGGGCCAGTCAGAGGTGGTATTTACTGGTTCTCCGAACTACTCAAAATTTCCGCCACCGGTTCTCTGAACTACTCAAAATTTCCGCAACTGGTTCTCCAGAACTGGTCAGAACCTGCTGAAACCCACCTCTGAATTCCACGTTGCTGGATTGATGGCAGACTCCACCTCCCCTGCTTGCTCTCTGCTCTTCACCCATCCGTTTGGTCATCCTATTGTTGTATTCTCGTTGTGTTCTTTTTCATTGTTTATTTTGTTCTATTATTTTACTCATGTTCTGTTTACACTCATTTTCTTCCTTTTTATTATTGGAAGCCCCCTTGACTAGCGCTACAGCGAGATATGCAGCAAATAGATTTAATAAATAAATATATTTAAGAAATAAATCAGGGGCCTTCCCCTCCACCAAGGAAGAGAGCCATCAAAGAAAAGTCCCCACCTCACACCCCAAATCCCTTAAGCTGTTTCAGAAAGTTACATGATTGATGGTTTCAAAAACATCAGATCAAGGAGGTCCAGAATATTCTGTCCATGGCTACCAGTAATTGTCCATAAAAATATCTAACTCACTAATAGCTCAGGATATCTGAGAGTGAAACCGGTGTGAAAGGGGCCCAGCTGTTTCTTTTAGAGCCCTTAGAACTTTAAGCCTATCAGCTTCTCAACAACAACCTCCTTCCTTAAAAAGGTTGGGGAGACTGGAGGAAAATTGTCTATTATTGCTGGATCTTTCAATGGCTATTGAAAGAGGGAGAACCACCACTTCCTTCAAAGCAGGTGTTACCATCTACCATCTCCTTCAAAGCAGGTGTTACCATCACCTTCTGTAAAGAGGTATTCACTACTGCCTAAATAACCTGGTCCACTTCCTCAGTACTAGCAGACTCAAGCTGTCCCCACATAATTTAGCAAGATTGTGCTTAATCAATTCTCTGGCACTTGCACATCCAGAATTCAACTCCGGGTGAATTTGAGAGATCTTATTGAATGGAATAGAATAGAATAGAATAGAATAGAATAGAATAGAATAGAATAGAATAGAATAGAATAGAATAGAATAGAATAGAATAGAATAGAATAGAATAGAATAGAATAGAATAGAATAGAATAGAACAGAACAGAACAGAACAGAATTCTTTATTGGCCAAGTGTGATTAGACACACAAGGAATTTGTCTTTGGTGCATATGCTGTCAGTGTACATTAAAAAAAATACATTAACAATAACAAGGGCCAAGAAAAAAAAAGAGCCACTGGCCAGCCATCTGTGGACATGGTAAGAATGGAGGAATACATACATTTCATTGCTCTCGTCACCATAAAGTAATCCCTCTGCTTAGTTGAATTTGCTCTTTCTTTTCCTTCCATGAGGCTCCAGGCATCTGTTGGTCATTTCATCTCCTGCCATTCCTCTGAAAACCAGGGGCCCTCCAACATCCATGCACATAAAAACTGCATGGGGCGATTGCATCCAAACCCACAATCCCTCACTCATTTCAAGCAATAACTAAAGCCTTGGTTAAACCCTCAGCACAGATTCAAAAACTACCCTACTTTCCTTCTGGAACCCCACCAGGTCTATTCAGGCACCTGAGAAAGACCACAGGGTTAGATGACAACAGACTGGGGACTGTATCCCCAACTTTGTTCAGTTGCTACAAGCCAAATAGCAGATCCAAGGGATGACCCTACCCGACAAATAAGTCAGGCCATCAACAACAGGGATCAACTCTATAGTGGTCATGTACACCTGAGCCAACTCTGAGTCCAGCCTCTGAGTCAGGCCTAAGCAAACTGAATCCCCAAGGACATAGAAGAGAACAACTAACACCCGGGAGTCCCACCATCAACCATGTATGGATTGGAGCAGTCATATAAATGTGTTAAATAGATAAAAATAAATAAAAAACAAAAACAACAGATGGCATAAGTGCTATTATTGAAAAGAAATAAAAAGCCCCTAGAACTGGAGACTCCGCTTATTATCACTCATATATTACTTCTAGTTGGCACAATGTGTTTTACCATGCTATAACCATATAAAACCTATGCTGTGTGAATTGCACATAGGAGGTCTCAGTAGGCTTCCAGGTATAATACAAGGTGGTGGTGATCACCTATAAAACTTTATGTTGTCCAGGGTCAGAATACTCAAGCATTCACCTGTACTCCTGCCTGTCCACCAATCTTTAAGGGTGACCATGCCACCTTATGGGATCTGGGATACATACCATATTTGTCATAGCACCTGCCAGGTGGAATAGTCTATCTGCTGGAGAATGGATAGCCTTCAACCCTATTGGCCTTTTCAGAAGACCTTAGAAACCTGATTTAACAGGATCTAACTGTTTAAGTTTTATTCTTGTGCTGACGGCAGACTTTATTTTTAATTAGGCATCTTTTATTGTTTTTTAAAAAAATATTTTTAAAAGATTTCTGTTTTTATACTCGTTAGTTTCCCCCCCCCCGAGTTACTTATGATGGCAGCCATATACATTGGTATGTTGAATGAATGAATGAATGAATGAATGAATGAATGAATGAATGAATGAATATATGCATATGTAACTATACAGAGGAAAGCCAAACAACAATCAGTGGTTATATGTGGAACAGGCAAACCTATACAGGAATGAAGGTGAATTTTCTTAGGCACAGAATGATTTCTAGTGTAACAGCAGAACTCAGGTGATGAAGTTCACAGAATGTGGCTTTTGGAGAAGTAACTTTTGAGCAAGTTATCCATTCTTATGTCACTAAAGAAAAAGTCAACCGGCAAAGAGAAACCAGCTATTTTGAGACCTTTAACTACAGGATGTTTATGATTTCTTACCTGTTGGTGATGGATAATGTTAGCCGAGAAAACTGATTTTAATGTCAACCTCAAATGCCTGGGTTTGCAAACATTAATTATTAATATTTCTGAAATAGGCCTAGGATGTTTCTATATTAAGAATCGGAGGGGATGGGGAAGAAAGATAGTGAGCTAAGGACACAAAGTTGATGTCACAAAATATTTTTTTTTATTATATTAGGACCATAGTGGTCTCAAAGAGTTCTGTTGGGGTCATGGAGAACTGGGAAAAATGTTTAACCATTTTTGTCCACCTGTTTTCTTCATGGAATCTACCCATTTCCTAAACCATAGAGAATAAAAAATACAATGTCTCTAGTTATTTTGGGCTACTGCTCCCATCAAGCTCCAACCTCCATTCCAAGTGTCCTCCTTTTTTTATTTGTGGTCTCTCTCTCTCTCGGGGTGGGTTCTAACTTACCTCGCTGCCGGTTTGCTTCCTCCTGCGCCGCGTGGGCGCGCCTCGTGTGTGCATGCGCAGTGCAAATTTAAAAAAAAATAATCAAAAAAATCCACAAAAAAATGAAAACAAGATGGCGATGCATGCGCAGTACCAGAAACTCGGCTTCTGCGCATGCGCAGAAGAAAAAAATTCAAAAAAAATTCAAAAAAAAATCTTTGACATTGTATTTACTCATAACTGTGTATGTGGGGAAAGAAACAAAACAATTATTTATCTCTCTTTTCTACCAATCTACTTCTCAAAAATAATTATAGCACCTTCCCTTCATGATTGTTTTGAACCTAACAAAATGGCAAAAGATTTGAAGTTGGATCTTCTACAGTACAGGTAGTCCTCAATTTACAACAATTTGTTTAGTAACCGTTCGAAGTTACAACGGCACTGAAAAAAGTGACTTGTGACCATTTTTCACACTTACAACCGTTGCAACATCCCCATGATCACGTGATCAAAATTCAGACACTTGGCAACTGGTTCATATTTATGACCATTGCTATGTCCCTGGGTCATGTGATCACCTTTTGCGACCTTCTGACAAGCAAAGTCAATGGGGAATCCAGATTCATTTAGCAATTGTGTTACTAACTTAACAACTGCAGTGATTCACTTAACAATTGTGACAAGAAAGGTGATAAAATGGGGCAAAACTCATTTAACAACTGTTTCTCTTAGCGACAGAAATTTTGGGCTCAATTGTGGTTGTAAGTTTAGGATTACCTGTATATTACTTTTGCTTGGCCCTTGGCTTCAAATACTCTTTCCCCCCTTTTTAACCCACTTCCACTGTGAACAAATCTACTTCCACTAGAACCAGCAGTTAATTTAATAAAAATAGAATGTTAATCCTGCAAGTAGTTTTTGTTTAGAGGGCTTAAAAGTCACAATCTTGCTAAGTGTGGGCTTTTGGGAAATTCATGCACTTATAATTTCCTCTCTTTTTTTGGTAGTAATTATTCAGATCGTTTATTAGTTTTGACAAGCTGAAAAAAATGATAAAAGAAATATGCTTAGCCAGGTAGCATGCAGTAGAGAGAAAATTATTTTTAATAGGTTTTTTTTAAAAGGATTTTTACAGAAAATATATTACAAAAGTTAAGACTTAGAATATGCAGTGTCAGTATATAAAGAAGTAATAAAAGGCATGCTGGGATAACAGGAGGGAGAACAGGGAGAATTATAAATAGAAAAATCATCAAAGCTACAAATCTGTTGCCATGGCACAAAACACTCCAGTTTACAGAAAAAAATGATTATATTATTGCAATAATTGTATTTTTTTTCCTTTTTGCCAAATACGTTTGTTGTGGTTATCATTTGTTTTCCGATGACATCCAACCATGCTTTTCAGTGAAAAGTTAAGGTTAACCAGAGAACTTAACCATATATTCCCTTCCTACAGACCATAACAGTTGCTCTACGAACTTGGCTGTTTTCTTGCAGACATTTCATTACTCAAACTAGGTAACATCATCAGTGCTAGTAGCATTGATGATGTTACTTCGTTTGCATAATGAAACATCTGCAAGAAAACAACCAGGCTGAGAGAGCAACTAGGACCCCTCATTTCAACCCTGAGCTACAAATATTCTCCTTTATTCATGACAATCCATTTTGACCAAATAAAATATCCCTTTGCTATTTAGCTATCCTAACTGTGCTAAAATGCACTCATGGCTCTTAGAATTGTAATGTCTCGTTTTCCCCTTTGACATAGACCCGGCAAACTAAGAAATGAACAATTAACCATTCCAAGATGAAATCGTGGATCAGCTGAAGAATAGTAGTATTAGAGATTAGCAGACTGTGAAGTGAACGGAGAGAGAAAAAGAAATATTCTGATCGGGTCTGTGATGTATGGGTTGGATGATACACTCGGCACACATCATGCATAAAATCACTTAGGACTCTCATAGTGCAGTTGCCTGAGGTGAGAACTGCTTTTCATGTTCCTCCAAAAAACTGCTCAAATTACCATTCTGTTGGTTATACTCCTCAGCTTCAGCTACAATTTCAGTTTCTGTTATTGGCTTTGGCTTGTCTATGTCTTTAGGCAGAATGTAATTTTTATTTATCTGACCGTACATATTGGCCACTGATTTTTCAATGTCTGCTAAGTTATGGATATTTTTAAGAATCCCCTTCAGTTGCTTGCGAGAAGGATCACAAGGCTCTGACAGACAAGCCTGCGATGACACCATGGCTTGCTTGGAGCTCGATTTAGTACATTTTGTAACATGTAAAAGTTGGGCGCTTTGAATGGGTGAGGAAAGCCTTTGAAGGGGAGGGAAGGGGAGTGATAATGAAGGAGGAGGCAGCAGTGGAAGGGATGGAGAAGGAGGTGGAAGTGGGAGAGGAGGTTTTGGTAGGTCTTGAATGCTTTTTGTTTCATCGTCAGACATTTTGATCTTAAAAGGGGAAGGCGTTGACGTACGGCTTGGTAGAGGGGATAACTGTTCAGGATTGTCATGGTCAGTGATGGCAATGGATGGTGCTGTTGAGGTTCTGAGTTCAGTCACCTCAGAACATGCTTGGAAAGAAGAAAAAGAAAGGGCAGGAGACCCTGAAGAGGGGAGAAAATATTCAGAAGTTGGTTCTACTGTTCTCTCTTCCTCTTGAGCACAGGTGCTACTTGCCAGTGAAAGCCCACTTTTCTTGTCTTGGCATTTCATTTGTTGCATGTCTTGCAGAGCCTGCTGCTCAAACTGCCTTGCTTTCTCTCTAACTGATGTCCTTGTGCCACTGCTGGTCTTCAAGACTAGACTGCTTCTATCAGATCTTCTTTGATGGATTCTAACCCTTTCATTCTTTACTCTGTTTTTCTCCTGGTCCCACTGAATTGGGTCCATAATGAGCAAAATATTTTTCTTGGTAAGCTGGCTTGGTAAAGTCCATGCCCGCTCAATGTCTTTCAAAGTGCCGCTCAACAGAACGTTTTTCAAAGCTGACTTTGTACGAAAGAAATGGGGCACCGCATATTTGCTTTCATGTAACAACTCAGAAGTGGAACTATGCAATGCACTCTCAGCGTACAGAGGGTTTGGGATAGTTAAGGGAGTCTCATCAGATAATAATGTAATATTGCTTGCAGATTTGGGGAAATTATTTTTCAATGTTCCTTTGATATTAGACCGCTTGTGGGCCTCAATTGCACGAGAAGCAAAGTTGCTAATAACTCTCTGACGGTCTCCTCCATCTAATAATACATTTTTTCTCCTGCTTTGTTGACAACGGTAGAGAAGAAAAAGACTTGAAAGAAAAGAAAACCACAAATGAGAAAGCATGCATGAGAAAAACAATATGAATGCAGTGAATATGAAACAGAAAATGAATAAAAAGTCTATGTTCTTCTAGGTTATCTAAGAATCTAGATCTAGTGTAATTAATATACATGTAATTAGCCTACTAAATCACAGAAAGCTATTTTACTACTTCACTGGGGGAAAGGGTATAATAAGCAAATTAAAATATTATAGGATGTAAGTCTGCAATCCACATTTGAAATAGGATCAGATTTCTCTGTCTAACAATTTATTTATAGCTAATACTGCTGGAGGGACAAAACATTACAGAAAGCATATTTTTGGTCATATCCCAATTGCACTTGTGTTTTTCAAAGAATTATAGAGATGGAAGAGACCTCCGGTCACCTGATCCATCCCCATGGTAAGTGCCAAGATATGCTAAAGCATTTGAGACAGATGGCTAACCATCTCTTTGATGACCTCCAGTGAAGGGAAATATGACAACTATTAGACATGTGAAGACTGGGAAAAAAAGCTTCTGTTCTGGAGGTTTAAATATATCTAATCATTTTAACTGTTCCTTATACGATTTCATTTCTAGTCCCCTCATCATCTTCCCTCGTGCTGGAGTGGCCGGCACGAGGGAAGGAGGAGGAGCAGGGAGAAGAAAGAGGGAAAGCGTCCTTCTCCTTCCCTCGTGCCGGCCGCTCTGTTGCCCGTTTCTCCATTGCAGCGCAGCGCAGCGTCGAGGATCCACTTTGATAGCGGGAGGTGGGTAATTTAACAACCGGTTCCCCTGAACTGGTGCGAACCGGCTGAATCCCACCACCGTGTGCAGTACCCCAAACTACAGTCAGTATTCCAAATGAGGCCCAATCAAGAGTGAGACTTCTAAGGATCTACACCGTGTGCACAATTATTAGGCAAGTGAGTATTTTGACCATATCATCATTGTCATGCATATTTTCCACCTGCAAGCTGTATAAACTTGAATGCTTAGTGGAGATAAGCAGATCAGGTGATGTGTATTTGTGTAATGAGGGAGGGTGTGGCCTAAGGAGATCAACACCCTATATCAAGGTGTGCATAATTATTAGGCAGCTTCTTTTCCTCAGGCAAAATGGGCTAAAAAAGAGATATAAGTGAGACTGGAAAGTCAAAAATTGTAAAAAGTCTGTCAGAGGGATGCAGCACTCTTGAAATTGCTACAGTATTGGGGCATGATCACAGAACCATCAAACGTTTTGTTGCATATAGTCAACAGGGTCGCAAGAAACATGTAGA
>QLTV01003780.1:2588317-2621472 GCA_003457575.1 Thermophis baileyi
TCACGAAACTGACAGACTCCATGAATGGAAGGCTTATGACTGTTATTGAAAAGAAGGGTGGCTATATTGGTCACTGCTTGTTATTTTGAAATGTCAGAAATGTTTATTTGTCAATTTTGAGTTGTTTGTTTATTATTCTCACTTTAACAGATGAAAATAAATGAGTGAGATGGGAAAATTTTCATTTTTCATTTAGTTGCATAATAATTCTGCACACTAATAGTTGCCCAATAATTGTCACACAGAGATATTCTCCTAAGAAAGCCATAACCTCACTTTTACTTTCTTAAATATTCAGGTTTGAGGTTTATTAACATTTTGGATTGACCGAGAGCACAGTAGTTGTTCAATAATAAAATTAATCCTCCAAAATACAGCTTGCCTAATAATTGTGCACACAGTGTAATGGATCCCTTGTTCTTGTTAATACAGGTAGGCCTCAACTTATGACCACAATTGAGCCCAAATTTTATTTTGTTAAGTGAGAAATTTGTTAAGTGAGTTTGGTCCGCTTTATGACTTTTCTTGCCATGTTTGTTAAGTGAATCACTGCCGTTCTTAAATTAGTAACACAGTTGTTAAGTGAATCTGTTTTCCCCGTTGACTTTGCTTGTCAGAAGGTCACAAAAGGGGATCACATGACTCCGGGACATTGCAACCGTCATAAGTGTGAGTCAGTTGCCAAGCATCCAAACATTTAATCACGTGACCACAGGGATGCTGAAATGGTCATAAGTGTGAAAAATGTTCATAAGTCACTTTTTTCAGTGCCGCTGTAACTTTGAACGGTCACAAAATGAACGAGGACTATCTGTATTGTCTAAACAGGCATTTGCCATTTTAGCAGTTGCATCATCCTGTCAACTCATGTTTCAACTTGTGATCCATTAGAATACTCCAATCCTTTTCAAATCTACTACTGCCTGCCAGGTTAGTTGTCCCCAGTCCTATACTTGTGCTTTTCATTTTTTTATCACTTGTTGTAACTCTATAAATTTTATTCTGGTTGTTTAATTCCATTGTTCAAGCCTGTCTAGGTCTTTTCAAAAAAAATTCTTGTTCTTGTTTTCTAACTGTTCTTTCTAGTTTCCTTATGTCCATCTGTGAGGACATAAAGCCTTTTTAAAATGGAAATCATAGTAAGTCCATTAAGCGGTTTTCCAAGAAAATACTTTTAGGAACAGTGGTTGGTCCACCATGTCTCTCTTTTTTTTCTCCGTCTCCTCTACTTGTTCTGGTCAGCCTCAATTTAGCATAGCTTAATTGTAGGTATGAGGAACAAAATCAAGCTATAATTGCAAAACTTAAGTTGTTTAACTGAGATTATTCTTACAGATGTTAATGAGACCTCTGATAAATGAAAGGCATTAGGATTGTGACTTGTTTTTGACTGTGGAGAAATGACATTAACACCAATAACCTGAAGGGCCTTGAATCTATTTGCTGTAAGTTATTGGTGACACTGCTTTTAACCCTTTATATCTAGTTTCCTTTGGAGAGTAGTGCAAAAAATCTAGGTACTGCATACTGGAAAAATAAAATAATTGTATTTATTTTAAAAAAAACTATTTCCATTTGCTACTATATTTGCCATTACTATGAGAGTTTACTTACTGATGCCTACATGTCCAAAGAGAAATAAGAAAAGAAAATGAAAAATAAATTTAATTTCAAAATGCTATCTGTAGAAGCTTTGTGTAATTCACAACACAGATTTCAACTGAAAACAGAATGAGCTCCCCAAAGAAATTAGAAAAGTAAAAGAAAAGAGATATTGTCTTCAGAGTACTTATTGCTTAAATTTTCAGGAATTATTAAGTATTGGCATTAAACAGTTCAAATGCATGGTGAAATACATACTAAAATGATATGTTATTTTGCAAAAGGAT
This sequence comes from Thermophis baileyi, assembly GCA_003457575.1. Taxonomy (NCBI): domain Eukaryota; kingdom Metazoa; phylum Chordata; class Lepidosauria; order Squamata; family Dipsadidae; genus Thermophis; species Thermophis baileyi. The sequence continues at coordinate 2,590,207 of QLTV01003780.1, forward strand.
TGTTAAAGATTGTTTTGCTATGGTGCATTTAAGCAAACGTGTTTTAATCAAAAGAGTTTCTGTATATCTTCTGTATCCATCCCTTCAATGGATTTTTAAAAAAGTCCAATTACTAAAGGCAGCTCTATCCATTTTTTGAGGCAGCCTGACCCAATAGAGCTTGATTAGTGTTCAGCTGGAACCTATGCTGGGAGTATAAAGTTTTTGTAGATGTTGAAAATACTATTCAAGTTTCCACCCATGGAATATTCAGCTTTTTTGGCTCATGCTGCATGCAAAAGTTTGAATTTTGCTTTACGTACTCCTTCTTATTTATATGTGGCATTTGAAGATCTTGACATCATTTTCCAACTACCAGAAAAACCTTGCATTCAAGACATTTTGTCAGAATTTGAATAACACTAGTTTTGGGCAAAGTCTCAAATGGCTATATGATGGCGATGATTAGCCAAAAAATGTCTATGGAAATTCTTAATCATCTAGGTCAGGGCTGTCAAACTTGGGCCACGCCCACGCCCAGTTTAGTGAAGAGGAAAAAAGTTCCGATACGTCACGTGACGCCGCCATAACGCCGCGAGTTTGACACCCCTGATTTAGGTCATGATTGTCCCAAAGGTGCTTTCAAAGGGCAACTGGACTTTCTTGGTTTTTTTCCTTGAACTGAGGAAGCTTCTTGGATGAGAATGAAATGTTTTCAAAGAAAAAAACCAAGAAAGTCCAGTTGTCTTTTGAAAGCATCTTTGGGACGTTAGCCAAATAAGCTAACAGTAAACAGCCCACCAAAGAAGAACCAAGACCATTCTCATCAGCAATGACAGGGCAAGCCACTACAATATAAATTGAAGCAAGCCCCATTCCCTACTAGCTCTGACAATGTTACCTAGTTTGAGTAATGAAACATCTGCAAGAAAACAGATTAACAGAATTGGAGGGGACCTTGTAGGTCATCTAGTCACAACCAAGCTCAGAGAGTACCAAGGACCCCTCATTCCAATCCTGAGCTATAAATATTCTCCTGTATCGCTATGGTAATGATCTTTCAGAAATGACTTTAAATGGTGATTTCAGTTTGAATGTCGAATCTTAAAAAATAAAGCTTCATGCTCTTATGTGGAAGAATATTTTTTCCAAAGTAGGTGATGCCAATATTTCCAGTTCATATTTATATATTCTCATCCATATACAAAACTTTATACTTTTAGTCATTTGTTGTTTAATTATGTTGAACCAAATCTCAAACTTCTAAATACCAGAAAATTGCAGTGAACAAATGTAACCACAAGCCATTAGACAGAGGGGAATGGCATTGTGATTCTCCAAGGACTGGGTTCATTGGATGATGGTTTAACTTGCCTTGGGAAAGGCAAGTTAAATTATAATCTCCTTCATCTGAGCTATGCCATCTTGCATCTCCAGTGCACTACTTCTTTGGCTAGTCCAACAGATTAGGTTGATCAACCTGCTACTATGACTATTGTCAGCTGAAGCCATTGATTTGTTTTGACTGATCAAACTTTACAAACCCTTAGAGCAGGGGTGTCAAACTCGCAGCCCGCGGGCCGGATACGTCACATGCTGGCCCTGGTCCCGCCTGATTTAGCGAAGGGGGAAAAAAGTCCCAATACATCACATGACGCTGCCGTGACGACGCAAGTTTGACACCCCTGCCTTAGAGGTACAATCATTTGTATATTCCAAACTGCTTTGCGGGAAGAGCAATAATGCAGAATATTATCTTTCTATATACTCTGGATTTAATACTTAATTCTGACTACATTCCTGCCAATGGTCCTTTGAATCCTCTTCTTCCTTTTCCAAAATTTGCTGTCATCTGGCTTGTATCCCTTTTCTTATCCACTAAACTCTCTTTGGTGTAGAATCTCAGGGGTGTCAAACTGGCGGCCCACAGGCCAGATGCGTCACGCGCAGGCCACGCCCACCCCCAGCTCCGTGAAAGGAAAAAACATCGTAAAACGTCACTTGACGGCAATGTGATGCTACGAGTTTGACACCCATGGTCTAGATATACATAATCCAGAGCCCAATCTTAATAAGGCCTACGGTATGCTATTTTCATAGCTTGATGAAATCTGGTCTCCTCTGGGGTGTCTAGGAAGAAACGTTAAGACCAGTATAACTTATTCACTTTTCTCTCCTACCTCTGTTTCAATTTTGGGAGAAATTGGTAGAAATACATTGATTCTGTCAGCCTTTTGACATTTTGCATACACAGGCACATAGACTTTCATCAGATCTTCCCAATGCTCTAAGCAGAATTCACTTGTACAGGAAGGTGCATGCTGGACCTGACAAATTACCTAATTCTGTCATATCAAAAATAAATTTGCATACTTTAAAATATGTTTTAAAAATCTATATAAAGTTTCTGAAATATACTTAGTACATAGATAGGTGATCTCCCACTTGGTATACCAAATTGACAGTAATGCTTGTCACAATTCTCTTATATGTTCCAAAATTTACCTACATGCTTCTGCTTACACAATTACCATTTCTTTATCCTCCTTCGATAAATGCACTATTCCCCCGTGATGTTCACCAACATGCGGTTGATATTTAGAAGATTATATATTAATTTGCTTAGCCATGATGACTGTAATTTCTAGTCTCAAAATTATACCCTGAGTTATTAGCATTTTAAATTTCATTGAAAACTTACATGGTGCTGTCACCCAGTTCTTCGTAGAGATTATTGGCAGGGATGCTTGCTGATTTGCCAGCTGGTAAGGCCATCTGGATACGAGCTGTCTTTGCACATTCAGCTTGTCTCCTTTGGTGAAATCATATGGGGAAGAAGTGAAGAGATTTGAAGGGGATCAAAAAATGTTTCTAACAAGCCCACATTGGTAGAAATAATCATGCGGAGAATTCATTAGAGCTTTTCACCTGGTAATTGATGCTAATGCTAAGCATTTGAAAATACTGCAAACAGAATAAAATCTGGCTTCTTGATGCAGATATACTCAGTTTCTCTTACAATGGAATATTGTAGCGGTGTTTTTGTTCATGATTGACTAGAAAGTTCTGGAAAAGCTGAACAATGAACTCCAGTTCTCTAAAATTAATAACTGGGATATTTAAAACTATGAATTTACCTCCCATTTTCTTAATATCTATGCCAAAGAAAGAAAAAGGCCTGGGATTATAGAATAGATAAATATCTCAAGAATTACTACTGAATTAACAAATTTACCTATATTCTGGAATTTTAAATCAATATACAACTAGACCGTGTTTTCCACTTGTCTCCCTAGCCAGGTTTAAGATTCTACCTTTCACATAAAATGACTTTTTTTATTAGCACAAACACTTGTGTTTCAAGCGCATTTTCAATGAAGTGTTTATTTAAATGAAATTTACTTACACATTTTACAGTGTTAATATAATCTGATCAATCTTAATATTATAATTTAGGTAGCTTTTTTTCTGTAGAATTAAATTGCATTAGATATTAAAACCTGTAAAGGGACACATCACCTAGGTGAGGTGGCAAAATAACCTAAGATATTTAGCACACTTCTAATCTTATAACCTTATTTGGGGAAAGCTTGACAGTTTTCAATCATTATGTACTGTCCTACCGATTCACATATATCCTTCTTTTTGAAATCATTGTACCCAAACAAAAGCTAAACTTTTGCATATTCATACACAAGGCAAATAAAGTTTAAAAATAAAATACTTACTCTTTAAATCTGTTTTGTAATGCAGAATGGTAAAACAGAAATAAGAGAATAAACAGTGAGATTCACATAGAAAAATAATTCAGAAAATTCTTAAAAATTTATAGGCTACATATTTTTTAGGGCTGCCGCCTCAATCTTTAATTGTTTTGACTTACCCATTAGATATATTTTAATAAATTAATAGGATATCTTTAATTAGGTGACCTTTAATAAAAAATAGCTATTTAGTTGCAATTAAGTTTGTGATAACTGCTATCCAACCACCATCTTACAAAAAGCCCCCTTCCTTTGAAAGGACCATAGAATAATATCTCTTCTATAGGCAAGCTAAAAAGAATGCAGAGATTTTTGTTAAAATATGGATTTATGCAGGTTTAGTAGATTAAAACTAACACCAGCTAACTCTTAATAAAGGAGTAAAAAAGAAAACCTCTTTCATCTGAAGGAATAACTCAGACTGATTGTATTAACATTATTGCCAGGGTGGTGTGATAGCTCAGCAATTAAAGATGCTGAGCTTGTCGGCTGGAAAGCCGACCGCCTGGGTTCGAGACCCAAGCATCACACAATGGGGTAAGTGCCCGTCTTTGCCTAGCTCCTGCCCACATATTCAAAAACATGCAAATGCAAGTAGATAATAGGTACCACTTTGGTGGGAAGGAAAAGGCACTCTGTGACATCATGCTGGCCACATGACCACTGAAACGTCTTCAGATGGCACCCTATAGGGAGTGCTGCCCCTATAGTCAGCAATGACTAGCAGAGTACAATCTGTAGGAACTCCTTTCCTTTCTTTCCCAGTACTGGTTTTGGTTTTTAAAACCCTCCATGGCATGGGGCTGGGTTATTTGAAGGACCTTCTTTCCCTCATTACATCTGCTCATCCAATCAGATCTGGCAAGAGAGGCATGCTACAGGTCCCAGAAGGTGGAGGTGGGCTTTATTTTCTGGAAGTCCCTCATCAGGCCTGTGTGTGTGTGTGTGTGTGTGTGTGTGTCTCAGGGGAGGTGGTTGTGTTGCTGATCAGATCTCGTGTATGTCTATTTGTGACTGTGTTTGCTTTTATACTTTTTTTTTCCGTTTGCTTATTTATTTATTTATTTATTTATTTATTTATTTATTAAATTTGTATGCCGCCCAACTCCCAAGGGACTCTGTGCACTTATGTGCCAGCCAAGATATTTTTTTGTGAAATTTTAATACAATTTTAATAATTTTAATAAATAAACAAACCAAATAGTCTGGCCTCAGGGACCAAATAGAATAAGCATGTGCTTCCTTCTATAGGTCTGTCTGCCAGTGTAGTATTTTACCCTGCTTGATAATTCTGTAGCTAGTCACTTCAATTCTTTATCCGAAAATCCTGCATTGGAAGTTATTCTCTGTGGACAAGGCCTGGAGGTTGCCCATCAATTGCAGAGTGAGCAGAATCCACCTGATCATTTATTCCTGGCAGTGATCTACCATAGTTTTATTAAAATGTTCACACCCACATCAGTGGTGGGTTGCTGCCGGTTTGGACTGGTTCGCCTGTACTGGCGGAAATTTGCACCCGCTCGCCGAACTGGCAGCGGCTGGCAAAGAACCTTCTGCGCATGCACAGAGGGTCATTTCCGTGACATGACGTAGGCGCACTTCCGTCGCAATGCGAACCGGTAGGGATGGTAAGTGGAACCCACCCCTGACCTACATATACATTTAGTGTTTTTTTTTTCCAAATTGTAATACTGTGCAGCAGGAATGAAAATTGAACATTGAATAGTGGAAAGACTCCCACAGTTACAACATACTTCATATATCAACTATTACAATTACTTGTATTTCTTATATAATAAATTTTAATTTTTAAATTCTTTTCAGTTATACTTCTGTGTTTCTGGCGTTTGGCCATAATAGTCATTCATTCATTCATTCATTCATTCATTCATTCATTCATTTATTCATTCATATTCACTTACATTTACATCTCCATGTACACAAATTTTAGCACATATAAACTATACACAAATCTGTACTTGCATTTTTCTTCCAGATTTTAAATCAGACAATTTTAGACAATTTTAAAATAATGGGATATCTCTGAGTTTTGTTTCTATATGTCTATTATGAATATTCATTTATTAAATTTTAAAACCATCCATTTCCCTCCTAGAGGGATTCTGGGCAGTGGACAAATAAAATATTGAAAAACATTAAGTAGTAAATATATCACTTGCCCATTATTAATTCATTTATCTTTGGCTCATAATTATTATTTTCTTTGTGTGTAGACTATTGAAACTTCAAAGGTACTGCTACATAGGAAATAACAATATGTTTTCTTTGTCCTACAATGCTACAACAATACTAATTCCCATGAGCAAATAAACAATTGAAAATTCATTTAACTTTAAAGCTTTTTTTAAATAATCTGGAAAAATTCATTGAATGTTAAACAAATTGGAATGTTAAACAAATTGTTTTGAAAAATGTTTTATTACAAACTGAATGCTTCCATTTTATGGGCACCAGTAATGATGGTTATGTTCATTCAAGTATAATTTTTCCACGATGTAGTAGACTTCATCTGTTATTTTGCTAGCATTTATAGCTGCCATAAGAAAAGCTATAGAAAAAGAAAAATAGACATATTTCCTAAATTAATTAAGTCAGGCCATAGAAGAATAGTAGTATTTTCAGGATTTTGACATTCCTTTGAAAAAAAAATCTGCCTTCACTCTGGTTTTTTTTCTTTTCTTCAGGTGGTCATTATGAATTACTTTAGATATTTGAATTAAAGAAAAATCTTGCAAAAGTACTACTAGTTATAATGGCAATGCTTCAAAAATAACGTATAATGAGATGAACACGGCTTGTCAAAACCTTTGTCCCATATAAGAAAGTTAGCATGGGATGAAAACAGTTCTCTGTAGCTCAACTGATTACATGCTGGTTTGCAACTATAGCTAGCGAGTAAGCTATGTGTAGTCAAAGCTAGCTTTATGTTCTAGTGGGCCTCTTTATTGTTAGGCTTTCTAACACAGATATCTGCTAAGCAACAGTTCCATAGACACTTAGATGAACTTGGCTAGGAACTGAATCTTTACTGTTACATCAGAACATCAGTCATAAGAGATAAACAACAGTCTCTACATCATGGGTTTCAAACTCGCGGGGTCACGTTGCGGTCACGTGATGTATCGTGATGTTTTTTTCCCCTTTGCAGAGCTGGGGTGGGCATAGCCTGCACGTGACGCATTTGGCCCGCAGGCCGCCAGTTTGACACCCCTGATCTACATAGTTCTTGACTTACAGTATGATCATTAATTCAGTGAATATTGAAAATTGCAATGGTACTGAACAAAGGGACTTAGAACTTGTGCCTGAAGTCACAGTCCTTGTAGCATCTTCGCAGTCACATGATAGCAATCTGGGTACTTGGCAATCCATTTGCACTTATGACTGATTGCCAATTGCCCTGCAATCCTAACCCTAACCCTGCAATCATGTGATTGGTATTTGCAAAACTTCCCTGCTGGCTTCACCAGAAAGTCAATGGGGAAACCAGGAAAAAAATCACAAACTGTTGCCACCTGCCAAAAGGACACCCTTTAGTTTCTGAGGGCTGGCTGAAAAAGGTCACTGATGAAAACCAATCAGGATTGTCAGTCATGGAGTGGAGAGGATTGTCCACAGAAGCCCCACCCCACAAATCGTATGTAATAAACAAATAAACTCATGCACCAGGCCTCCCAGGACCTCTCCCATCCTGCTGAGGCACCCTGAACTCCTTACCTTACAGTGCTGCCTCACCCTCCTGGTTGGATTTCAGCAGAGAGAATTTTCAGCTCTGGAGCATAGAGGGCCTGAAAATCCTCCCTGCCAAAATCCAAGCAGAGACGCAGTATGGTAAGGAGTGCAATGTGTCTCAGGGAATGTGGGAGGCTCTGGTAGGGCAGCATGAGTTGGGGTTGGGTGCTGTGGAGAACTCTGGAGCTGAAATCCTCCCTGCTGAAATCCCATCAGAACAGAGAAACAGTGCAGTATGTTAAGGGTGTTAGGTGCTTCAGAGGGGCACCTCAGTAGGATGGAGGAGGCCCTGGGAGAATCAGCGCAAGCTGTGAGTGAGTTGGGGGTGCTAGTAGACAAGTCTCTCTACTCTATAGCTGAAAATCCTCCCAGAGAAATCAAAGCATTTTCAAATCAAAGCAAAGGATTTTCAAACCCTGAATGGAGAGACTTGCCCACAGCATGCCCCTCCCAAGTTTGTGCTCAGCCTGCCCCAAGAACTCCCAGAGCCTCCTCCACCCAACTGAAGCACCCTGTGCTCTTACCTAGCATACTGTCTACTCAATGACCTGTGACAGAGCTTAACAATGGGAACCGGGAGTGCTGGGATTGCAGTCATTGAGTGAAGAACATGTGATGATTTCTTCACCCAATGACTTAGATCAGCGGTTCTCAACCTGTGGGTCGCGACCCCTTTGGGGGTCAAATGACCATTTCACAGGGGTCGCCGCACGCGTTAGCCCACCATCTTGGTGCCACCGTCACTCGCAGGGGTGAAATGCTCCCGGTTCGGCCGTGCCTGCGGGTCGCCGGATAGCCGGTAGTGACACAAGTGGGAGACTTCGCCCACCCGCCCGGACGCCGCCATTTGGGTTCTTTTACCCTCTGCGCATGTGCAGAACGCTTTGCGCATGCGCAGAGGGTAAAAGAACCCAAATGGTGGCATCCGGGCGGGTGGGCGACGCCTCGCTCTGCTGTCTCTACCGGCTCTCCGACGACCGGCAGGCACGCCCGAACCGGGAGCATTTCACCCCTGATACACATGGTGAATTAATACTGCTCCAGACTTATCAATGAGAACCACTGACTTAGATTTTGGTCCCATTTGTGGTGGTAGGTAAGGCCTGCCTGTGCCAGGTGGGAGAGATGGTTCAGTGTATATCCTGCCATATTTCAAATCTTGCTCAATCCTTTGCAGGGCTTGTCACATGGAATTGTTCTCCTTTTCTTACTTCTAGTGAACAACCGTTCACTAGAAACACTTGCATGTTTCATTTCTCTGTATTCTGTTCTTATGACTAGATAATTCCCAAAAGTTAGGTTAAGATACTGTCTTTACATTAACAGAGCAATAATATTTATGCCTTTGAAGTAAACATATGCAAAGAGGCATAATAAGGAAGAAGTGAAACTGGAAGGAAATTTGCCTTCAATCAACCAAATAATCATAACCCATTGAAATAAGTGAAGTTCAGCAATGACAATCATGATTGCATATCATACTGAACAAAATAATTCAAGAGCCCTTGTCCTCATCTAACATCCATTTGTTCAGTGACTATTCAAACTTGTGACAGTGCTGAACAAGGAAACCTCAAAGTTCTCACCATTGCGGAGTCCCTGCAGTTATATGATTGTGATTTGGACACTCGACACTTAGCTGCAGTTACATGCTTTTTGATGTTTCCTGCTGGCTTCCCACAAGCAAAGTCAACAGGGAAACTGGCAGGAAGTTGGAAGTTCTCACTTAATGAGAGCAACTGGGACTGCCGAGAACTGCCACTGCTAAGCAGCAAATTCACATGATGTTTAGTGACAGCAATTCCACTCCCAATGGCCATCATAAACTGAGGACAACCTGTATAAGGAATGGGGGGGGGAGGGAAAACCCCAGTAAGATCTGTTTATATTGAATGTGAATAATTGATGCTCACTGAAAAGAGCCACAACTGAAAACAAGAGTTCTATCTCATACATGACTTGGGTTGGCAATTACTTTTTTAATTACATCAAATCCCCCAAGATCTCATAAGGGTTGCTAATTTCATATCCAAGACTGTAAGAGATCTCACATGATAATACTAGAGTCATAAGTGATTCTGTGCAAGGATAACCAACATCTCAGAGACGACTGTCATTCTTTTAAAACAACTCTATAAGGTTTGTGGGTTTCAGCAATGAGTACCTTCTGTTGAATCCTTCTACTTCCATCTTTGCTACATAACAAGTGCTTTGCAAACCAGAGTAAAGGGCTCTTGTATACTTACTGTCTGTAGCTGACCATAACTATTAAAATAGCAGGCATGCAGCAAAGGATAATGATGACAGCCAGGGCCAACAAAGCTCCTTCGGTGTAGCCCACAGCTTGTGCCTGCTTTTTGACATTGGCCACCACATCTGGTGTTCGTATTTCCAAAATACGTCCTCCTTGCCCAAGGTATGGTTGAAATTCTTTATTGATATCCAGAAGCTTGCCATCCAGAAATCTTCAATGTCAAGAGAACAAAGCAAGAGAAGAAAGCAAGATCAAGCTAATCTCTATTCGTTTTTAAAGGTGGAATCAATATTAAAAGGTATTAATAGTCTTTCTTCCTTCCCCTCCAGCTTTTTATTTCCCCACTGTGGTTCCTTTTGAACATTTCATCCCCTACCTGCCCTCTCTGTGGTTTCTTTGCTCTGATTTTCATTCTAATTGACTGACGCCAGTAGAATTGTTTACACTGTGCCATCTGTGATGATAGACACAGCTTCATAACAAAAGCACGCCGATCATCTCAAACAGCAGTGGAGATGATGGGTAATTTTTAAAAACCAGGAACAATAGAAAAAAAGAGTATAAAATAGTTCTGGAACAAATCTATTGGAATCATGATGTTGAAAATGTGAAAAGCGATTATATTGCTTTAGAGCAAAATTGCTCCAACTGTTCAAAGACGAGGTTACCAACCACAAATACAATAAAAAGAGCTAAACTGGTGTACCGTTGCAATTAGGCTCTGTGTTATATGAGTCAAAGTAAGTAATGTCGATTAAACTGAACAATTCAGGTGTAATGAAAAGTGGAAAACCTTCTCTTACATAATGCTTGCATGTACTGAATGCCATTTATACTAATTAAGAAAGTGAAATGTCCTTCAGGGAGTTGTAATACACTCTCTTTAAAATTTTATAAGCAATTTATCTACAAATCTCTGTTTCTACAGTTTTTATAGCTTATCTGTGCTTATTGTAATTCAGATGAAACATGACATAAAGTACAAAATGAGATGAGGGCCTTTTACATTTATTTTAGGAAGTCACAATGTCTCAGAAGCTATCCCTCTGTTTTGTACTCATGAAGGATAATGGATAATGTAAGTATTTTTTTTAAAGTATTTTTTTTAAAAAATACTGATAGTACCTTTGTCCTAGTACCGAGAATGAAAAAAACACACCATGCCATTGGCAAATAAATTTCACTCAACACACAAATATTCTGCATATGTGCATACACACACACACACACATGTGTATGTGTGTATATATATATATTGTGTGTGTATGCATGTGTATGTGTATACCGTATATGTATATATATCAGGGGTGGGTTCCGGTTTTCGTCGCTGCCGGTTCGCTCAGTGGTGCGCCGCGCGGGCACGCACACGCTTTGTGCACGCTTTGCGCATGCGCAGTGCTAAAACAAAGCTTCTGCACATGCACAAATGCGAAAAACAAGATGGTGGCGCCTATGGCGCCGCCGAAAGAACCAGCTCGGGGGCGTGGCCAGGCTGCCATTACTGCCGGTTCAGAGAACCAGTCCCTATTTTTACTACCGGTTCTATAGTACCGGTCCGAACCAGCAGGAACCCACCTCTGATATATATACACTATATAAACACACATACACACACGCAATGTATATGTAAATGTATATACACACACACACACACACACAAACACAAACACACAGAAATCAGTGGAATCCCTTCTTCAGGAAGGATACCTGAAGACCTGGCCAAAAACAATAGACAAAGTAATGAAGGTTTCATTCTGGATGAACCTTTTTTTATTAGTGGGTTAAGCAACAATCACCAAATGTGGCATGGCATTTCCCCTAACCTGCTGCCCTTATCATAATCCATAATGGATACCTTTAGTTTAAAACAGCTATAGGTTCTTGAGATACCAAGGCAGTTGGTATCATCGTTATGAATTAGAGTTGTTAGATAGGTGAGAAGGTGCAATCAATACCAGAGGCTTCTTTTCCAAGTTTAATTTGTAGAAAGAAGCAGCTAAATATGATCTAGAATAGCATGGAACTAAAGAGTTATATAAAACTACTCAGTTTCTGTCTAACAATTATAACATTGTTTTCAATCAGTAGCTTAAATCAACATTCCTATTCAATGGAACTGGTTGGAGAGATTCCTTTTCCATGGGCATTTCCTTAAAATATTTTCCTTCACCTTACCATCAACACCTTGTTGTGTCACATGGGGAGTGGAATAATCTGAGTCCCGCTGGTCTTGGTAGCAAGGATCAAGATCGTGGCAGCAGTGGCACAATTGAAATTGTGCTTAGATCACATTGCGCTGCCATCTTGATTTCTGTGTCTTTCATTTTAATTTGTATGCTTCTCCTGACTCACACACAACATATTTTGGAAAACTTTGGAAAAAGGTTTAAAGGATTTTTTTAAAAAATGTGATTTCCACACTCTTAATTTGCAGGCAGTTATAGTTTGGGTAAAGAATGGCTTGCTTAAAATCAGAAAACATAGGAAAAAAACAGAAGATGTGAACGAAATGAAAATATGGACATTCAAATCTCACTCACATCTTTTTCAGTATTATGGTGGCACCAAGGTGCAGCACAAGGCATTATTTTCAGTCTTATTTTTACTGAACCAGAAATTTTTGTTGGAAAAATTAAACATGTGTTCATTGAATAGGTTTTACTGATTTCAAATAAGGCTATTTTCTGAGTAAAGGTGATTTGTATGAACACAGGGGATAGAAAATTCTCCTCAAGATGGCAGCCACAACAAATACAAAATCTTCTACAGTCATGCAGTTGCAGACTCTTCGTGGACAATCTCATATCTTCTTTAGGATACCACAAAGACACTGTGGTATAATCACTGAGTCTTCACTGGGATGTTTTGTAACTGAAAAGTAAGATATAGTACAGTACAGGTAATCCTTGATTTACAACTGTAATTGAGTCTGACAATTACAGATGTAAGCAGTAATGGTCACAAAATAGGCAATCATTTGACCAAATCCATTTTTACCAACTTTTTTGTGGTGGTAGTTAAGTAAAAATAGCAGCAGTTGTGACCTCATTGTTCGCTATGGCTGTTTTTTGCAGGAAACTGGAAATAAATTAAATGCCTTCAGCAAGGCATTTGACAAAGTAGACCACAACCTACTTCTTGGTAAGCTAGAAAAAAGTGGGATAGATAGCTTCACCACCAGATAGATTCGCAACTGGCTGACAAACCGTACTCAATGAGTAGTCATTAATGGGTCTAAGTCTACATGGAGGGAAGTAAGCAGTGGGGTACCACAAGGTCCCGTCTCAGGCCCAGTAATCTTCAATATCTTCATAAACGACTTAGATGAGAGAATAGAAGGGGAACTTACCAAATTTGAAGATGATACTAAGCTAGCAGGAATAGCTAATACCCTAGAACAGTGTTGGTGAACCTTTTCGGCACCGAGTGCCAAAATGGGAGCGCGCATGCGCATGCATGTCAGAAACCGGAAGAGCAGCCACCCGGTGCGCATGCGCATGCCAGGCGGCTGCTCTTCTGGTTTCTGGCGCGCACATGCACACTGGCCACCTGGTCTTCTGGTTTCTGGTGTGCATGTGTGCACAAAGACCAGCTGGCTGGTGCGCATGTGTGCACCGGAAACCGGAAGAGCAGCCACCTTGCATGCATGCGCTGGGAAGATGATCTTCCGGTTTCTGGTGCACGCATGCGCACCGGCCCGCTGGTCTTCGCGTGTGCATGCGTGCCAGAAACCAGAAGACCAGGTGGCTGGTGTGCCAGAACATGGAAGAGCAGCCGCCCGGCGTGCACATGCTCTTCAAGTTTCTGGCGCTCCCACGCACATGAAGACCAGCTGGCCGGTGCACCAGAACATGGAAGAGCAACGGGCGATGGGTCGTGTGCCCGGAGAGATGGCTCTGCATGCCACTTCTGGCACGCATGCCATAGGTTCACCATCACGGCCCTAGAACATAGGTTCAAGATCCAGATGGATCTTGACAGACTTGAACACTGGGTCCTATCTAACAAAATGAAATTCAATGTAGAGAAAAGTAAAGTCCTACACTTAGGCAAGAAAAACCAAAAGTACACATATAGACTGCGTGAAACCAGGCTTAATACCAGTAACTGTGAGAGGGATCTTGGAGTCTTAGTGGACAACCAGCTAAATATCAGCCAGCAGTGTGTGGTGGCCGCCAAAAAAGCCAACACAATCCTAAGTTGCATTAACAGAGGGATACAATTAAGATCAAGTGAGGTACTAATACCACTCTATAAAGCCTTAGTAAGACCACACCTAGAGTACTGCATCCAGTTTTGGTCACCACACTATAAAAAAGATATTGAGACTCTAGAAAAAGCAGAGAAGAGCAACCAGGATGATTAGGGGACTGGAGACTAAAACATATGAAGAACCGTTACAGGAACTGAGCATCATATGGTTGGAGACTAAAGCATATGAAGAACCGTTACAGGAACTGAGCATGGCTAGTCTAGTGAAGAGAAGGACCAGGGGAGACATGATAGCAGTGTTCCAATATTTGAGGGGCTGCTACAGAGAGGAAGGGGTCAAGCTATTCTCCAAAGCACCCGAAGGCCAGACAAGGAGTAATGGATGGAAACTGAACAAGGAGAGATTCAACCTAGAAATAAGGAGGAACTTTCTGACAGTGAGAACAATCAACCAATGGAACAGCTTGCCTTCGGAATTTGTGGGAGCTTCGTCACTTGAGACTTTCAAGAAGAGATTGGGCTGCCATTTGTCAGAAATGGTGTAGGGTCTCCTGCTTGGGCGGGGTGTTGGACTACAAGTTTCCTTCAAACTCTGTTAATCTTTAATCTGTAAATACCACTTTCTGGCAAAACCATTGTAAATTGTCACATGACCATGAGGTACTGCAAAGGTCTATAAAATTGGGCTAGTTGCTGAATGCTCAAAATGCAGTCATGTGACCGGGGGCAGGGGGAGGCTGATATCAAAAGTTTGAAAGTGGCTCATAAATAGTTTTTTGGGGGTTCCAATGTAACTTCAAATGGTCATGAAGCGGCTAGTCGTAAGTCAAGGACTACCTACAATGTATAATCTTGAGAAACTTTATGGTGAATTTTTTCCCCCTTAAAACCATAAGATGTGGTAATAGTGGGAATGAACTTCACTGTCAAATGGCTTTGATATTAATAATTACTGTGCAAGGAAGTTTAAAAAAAATAAAAGAAAATATAGAGAACTCAAGAAGCTTCTTGGATGAGAAGTGAAACATCTTCAAGGAAAAATAAAGTCCAGTTACCTTTTGAAAAAGCACCTTTGGGACAACCATGACCTGAATAACTGAGAATCTCCATAGACACTGAGAAAATATATCTTACACTATATAGCACTTAGACTTATATAGCAATAGCACTTAGACTTATATACCGCTTTACAGTGCTTTACAGCCCTCTCTAAGCGGTTCACAGAGTCAGCATATTGCCCCCAACAATCTGGGTCCTCATTTTACCCACCTCGGAAGGATGGAAGGCTGAGTCAACCTTGAGCCGGTGAGATTTGAACCGCCAAACTGCAGCTAGCAGTCAGCTGAAGTAGCCTGCAGTACTGCACTCTAACCACTGCGCCACCTCGGCTCTTTGTCTTATTTTAAAGAAAGATTTATCAAATATCAATTTGAATACTGAACATTTGAATATTCTACTCTACTCTACTCTACTCTAATTTTCTAATTTTCTATATTTTAGTCCAGTACAGAGGAGAAAAATCAGCCTATTTTCTAACATACCATATCTCTAAAATATCCATTAAAGCAGTGTTAAATGAATGAAGGCCATAATGGTTCATTGTTATAAGAATTAGTTTCTCATTACTTTAATTCTCCTTTTTCTACTCAGCCTTTTATTTATTTATTTATTTGCATCACTCTTTTTTGAGACAATGAGACTAAAGGCAGATATTGTCTCATATTATTATTACACTGGAGAAACAGATTGTAACCACAACAAATAAATACATAGCTTATTTTTGCTCTTTGGCTGTCAGTCCCATGAATTCTTATTTATTTAAATAATGTCATGGTTTGAAGTATACCACAGTAACAAAAGTATTTCATTCCACACACCCAGAAAAATCATATAAATCTATTTATCTATTTTTTCCTTCACTTCTTAGAATCAGATTTGATTATTTCTTTCCAGATGTTAGAGGCCCTCCACTCTAAAATTCATAATAAAATGCACACAAGTTTGAAGTTCAAATTTTTACTCATTTTACTCAATATTATATTTCTATAATATTGTCCCACTTGCTTTCTAGGGAATAGTGTAGGCAAGGTCTTTGGAATGAGGGAATAATTTTTAAATGTTTCTGTGCATAAATATGCCATTTTTCTACTTGTGTTATTTCAGCAGAAGATGGCTTAGAATGCTAGAAATTCTAATGTCCTCTTCAACATGAAAGACTAGACTGCCTTCATCCTTTATTTTATTTTTTGTTTTATGTATGTTAAGTGAAACCAAATATTAGGGCAAGCCAATAGTATATAAACTGAGACCAAACCCCACTCCCTACTAGCACTTATGTTATCTCGTTTGGTAATGAAATGTCTGCAAGAAAACAACCAAGCTCAGAGAGCACTAAAGTCCCCACAGTTCAACTGTGAGCTACAAATTTTCTTTTTTCTTGGGGGGAAAAAAGCTGATTTGAAAAAATGAGAGCAATTATTTGCTGAAAAAATGTATAACTTTGGGCAATTTTTATGAACATAAACATCATGCATAAAAATATTGCACAGGTATAATGCAGAATATAAAATTATTCCTATCTTAAGTAATAGTTGTGCTGGATGACATAAATGACCGTTTATATTACATTTTAAAAATGTAGTTAAATGCAGTCCACCATATATTTATTTCAAAATTGGGCCTGGAAAAAGAATAAACCAATGTTGCAAATATTTATCACCAACAAAAAACCCACAAATGTGTTCTTTTTTCAGTTCTATATTCAAGCATTTGTCAATGCCAGTTTATATATTTGCTGTTTGTAGATTATATAGACTGTTCTTTTTTTTATTTTATGGTTAATACAATAGATATTTGTAACCACTCTCTTCATCTATCAACTGAAAATATGCCAATTTTCTTCCCAACATCAACATATTTTTATGTCACTATTAATTTAACCACATAAAGTATGAAACTCTAAATAAAAAAAATACTGCCAATAAATCACAGTTTGTTAGCTCAGAAACGTTTGTTTCTTAAGCATACGGCTAGCAAACTATCACACTTGCTCATTAGGCATTCTGGCACTATTCTCCTTAGTGTAGGGAAGATAAAATATAAACAAAGTGCCTCAAGACTGGAGACTACGTCAACATCTGTGGAGGCTTCTGAGTTTGTATGCCAATCGCAGACAAATCTAGTAACTCTACACCAGGGGTGTCAAATTCACGGCATCACGGTGGCATCACGTGATGTATCGTGACTTTTTTCCCCTTTGCTAAACCGGGCGTGGGCATGACCAGCATGTGACACATCCGGCCCATGGGCCGCGAGTTTGACCCCCCTGCTCTATACTTTCCCCATGCCTCCTACTGAAATAAACTGCCTGTACTTTTGGCGGTCTTGGACCCAAAAGGACCACTGGTACCATTAACTCTTTGAGGTTATACAATAATAAACCTTTGATCTTGAGGAATCCGGTTGGTCCTAATTTCCAGGTTCCAGAATGCACTATAAAAATAAGCAATTGTCAAATCCAGGGAGAAAAAAAAAGGGTTATGCCATCAATTCTACCTCTGAGTCCTAGCTCAGGAACGTTGATCCATAACAGTGTTACCACCTCTTCTTCTGCTCTACCGTCTTGGCCTCTATTATTATGATGCTAATGATGGAAATAGCAACTGTTGAAAGTCACCTCTTTGGTTAAATCTCTGAATAGAAAATTTGGGACTACTGAACTCTTGAGTTACAGTCTTACATGTGATTTATAGTAAACTAGGACTTTCCCAAAAAACCCAGAACTTCTGAGACCTTTGAACTGTGCAGGTACGGTACAAAATCCCGTACATTTGAATCACAGAAGCTACAGTGAAGAAGAAGAATCTTATGAATAACACAGCACAAAAACATTACCGCAAATGTGTCATAAAATGGGGTTGTTTTTTTTTCCAACTGCTGGTTTTCACAATAATTTTTGTGTGAAATTCAGCATATGTGATCGTATGTTTGCTTAAAGGCAGAAAGATAACACTGAGAATACAAAATTCTTTCTACGATTAACCCTATCGGAGTTTCTGTTTTCATCAGAACACAAAGCACTAAATCATAATAATGCTATTTTCAGGTCCAAAGGTGATCTCTTAAATAGTTGCAGTTGTGTGCCACTCAACCTTTACATATGGTCCCTGTATGATATTACCTGCATCTTTAAACATCAGGTATGTAAAAGAACAAAAAGTGTTAATTTTGAAGCAAATTCAGTCAATGCCTCGATACAAAAGTCTATTTTCTCAACTGATATGCACTGCTACAGTGCACTTAACTACTTACTTGAAAAGTTCATTCCTCATTATAGCACGGTTTGTCTGAGGATCGATTGCATAGATCATGAGGTCAGATTTGGAATAATCTTCTTCTGAATATCCATCACCATATCTGCGAGCACCAATGGATTCCACCACCACTTTTGCACCAGGAATCTGGTCTTGAACATAGCGTTCCAAAATCCTGATAATGGAAAACTATTTGTAATTTATTAGCTCTATTCTTTGACTTATTTACAGTTAGACAAAAATGTTAAAATCTTACATTGTAAAGAAAATTGATTAATAGCATGGAAGGAAGGCAGGAAAGATGGATGGATGGATGGATGGATGGAAGGAAGGAAGGAAGGAAGGAAGGAAGGAAGGAAGGAAGGAAGGAAGGAAAGAAGAAGGAAAGAAGAAAAGGAATCCAGAAAAACTAGTTTCAAGCGTGGGGTAATTAATTCTACCTCTTAGTATTATATTAGGACTTGAATTTTAAATGGTTTGAAGGGAAATTGCAAAGATATTATACAGAGGGAACTGGTAGGCATGATAAAGGAATAGGTTTTATCTTTTTTTCAGAAGCTATTAAATTCCACAAACTACGCTCACAGTGAAATGCATTAAGTATATAATACAGAAGTGGCCATACATCTCACACGCATAAGATGTATGCCTCTGAGAAAAATTGGAGTGCCAGATTGTCAGGCATACCAGAACGGAATAAGTAAGACTGGCAGTTAAGCCACAGGTATTTTCAGAAATGGAAAAAGTTGTTAACAGATTGTTTAAACAATGCCAGTGCAGAGCTGCAGTATGTTAGCAACCTAGAAAACACGGCTGACAATTATTGAAGATCCAGCCGGTTTCCTCTATCAACATAAATAGACTTCCATAAATATTGTCTCCTGCATTTGACTCTTTAAAAGTAGTCTATGTGGCACAGCGATAACAATTTAAATAAATATCACTAGCATTATGGGGTGTGACTTCCTTAACAATCACCTGGCTTAGCAATGGAATTTCTGGTCCCAATTGTCAAGGACTATCTGCACTACTTTTGCTAACAGTACTATGAACAACAACAACACTGATGTCTTGGATAATCTCATCGATCCTTGGAAGTTTACAGTAGATTGACACTGTGGAACCCTGTTTTAGATGGAGTCCCAGTGATTACTCATCTTCCATATGACCAATTCAGTGCATGCCCACTTAGTATCAGCAACAGCAGCCCCAAACGATGTTCTGAGTTCTTCACTTAAGAGTTATGATGTATGCCAGGGGTGTCAAACTGGCGGCCCACGGGCCGAATGTGTCATGTGCAGGCCATGCCCACCCCAGCTCCGCAAATGGGGGAAACATTCAAAAAGTCACATGACGGCAACATGACGCTGCGAGTTTGACACCTGTGATGTATGCTATGGTCCATGTAGACTTGCTCAGCACTGAATATGAACATTTTTATTTATTAGACAGTGAGTTGGGCAACATATAAATTTAATAAATGAATAATTTTTAACGTTTATTTATTCATTTATCGGTACTTACTTGCTTGCTTACTTACTTAATTTACTTACTATTTTTACAAATAACTCAAGGCAGCAAACATATCCAACACATTTTCCTCCTCCTATTTTTCCCACAATTCTGAGATTGTGTAACTGGCCCAAGGTCACCCAGCTGTCTTTCATGGTTAAGGCAGGACAATATATATTGCATATTATATTATAATCATCCTTTAAAAAGGGAAATCTAACAAAATCCTCAATCTCACAAACTTTTTTTTTGATAACTCTGAAGTAATTATTATTACTTTTCTGAAAACCAAGTATTTTTACCTTAAAAGTTAGTATCATGCACAGGATGGCAAGCTTTCATTAATGTTACAAATGATTAATACATTTTAATAATTGAATTGTACTGATGGAGGTCCCCATGTCTTTTTTTAAATAAGAAATAGGGAGAAAACATAGTTTTTAATAGGGCCAGGTTTTTATTTTGTTTTACTAAAAAGGCAACTATAGTAGAGTTTTTTTAAAAAATATTTTGAAAACAGGAAAATGGGATTTATCTTGCAACGGCCAGCCTGAATTTCCCTGCTGCAGTTGCTACATTCTTTGATTCCTTCCAAGCTCTGCATACTAATTCAAAAGAAAGCTGTGCAAAGCTAATTAAGCTTAGAGAAGCCCCTTCAGCAAACACTTCGGTTAATTTATACTTTTATATAAACTCTTAAAGCTGGGTTGATCAGTCAGTAGACATATGACATGCAGCACAGATGATTCTAGTCACATGAGTTTGGAGATTGATTCACAGAATACATGAAAAGGATCTACGTTTTGGCTCATCAAATCCAAATGTTTCTTGAGCCAAGTTAAACAATCAGGGACTGCACAGATTCCTTATACCAAAGCTTAGTAGAATTGCCTGAACCATGTTTAGTGGAGTTGTTTAGGGACTTACTTAGTTTGACTAATCTCTAGGGCCGTGATGGCGAACCTATGACACATGTGCCAGAGGTGGCACACAGAGCCCTCTCTGCTGGCACGCGCGCCGTCGCCCCAGGTCAGATCTCCGTGGCGTTTCTTTTGTGAGCTTCTGTTTCCCCGCAAACGACGAAACAGAAGCTCACCAAAGAAAAAGATCTTACCTCTTGCTGTGCTGCTGGTGTTGGGATGCCCCGCCTCCTGCCGGCCAGCTGGTCTTCGGGTCTCTGCTGCGCATGCGCGCATGCCTGCACGCATGTCAGCACATGCACACGTTTGCGCATGTCCACGCATGCATGCATTCACGCACGCACACCTTTCAGTTTGGGCATGCGCACGTGTGCAGTTTGGATACTCGGTGTCTAAAAGGTTTTCCATCACTGTTCTAGGGTTTTTTCTTTGAATATGCTTCTATGATTTACCACTGATGTTACAGTCCCACTTCCCCTTTGGATATCTGCAATGTGCTTTACATGGGGTGCCCTTGAAGACCAGTCAGGAACTACAAATTCATAGATCCAGAACACAGTGGTACATACAGTATTGGTTGTTTGTAAGGGTGTCAAGCTGTTACACAAGCTCTACTAGCTCTCAGTTTCCTTCGTGGTACAATTCAAGGTATTATTACCACATTTAGAACCCTATTGGCATAGGACCAAGTTGCATGTGGAACCACCACTCCATGAGAGTATCTGTGCATCCTACCAGATTGGATAGAGTAGGCAGACTGAAATCTTGCCATCTAGTGGGACCTTGGAAGTGTACCTTTTCTGTGGCTATCCTATAGAATAGAGTTCCCCAACCTTTCCGGCTTTGAGGACCGGCAGGGGGGGGAGGGAGAGGGGATGGTTCAGTGCGAGGGGTCGGCAAGTATGTGCATGCAGTTACATTTGCACGAGCGGCATTCATGTGCGCCCGCCGTTCACACAAATAGAGCATGCATGCACATGCTCGCCTGCTGATCATTCAAATGGGGATGCGTGTGCTTGCGTGCGCACTCGCCCATTTCCACAGCCCAGTTGCAAACAACTCACAGCCCACTGGTGGGCCATGGCCCAGAGGTTGGGGACCCCTGTTATAGAACACCTTCCACACAGACTTCTTGGCAGGTTCCCACCTTTTAAACCTTTCAGAAAACTATCAAGACTATGGCTTTTTAACCGGGGTAGAATGAAGATGTCTGAAGTTGGTTGTGGGGTTGATTAAGGCACCATGTTCTGTTTTGGTTTTATGCATTATGATTTTTATATTTATGAGTTCCATTGTTGTTAGGAGCTGCTCAAGGTTATGTTTTCAAGTTAGGAAGCCATACAAAACTGTTAAATAAATCAGTAAATTACAAAAGCCGCCAGGGTTCTTGTATGTTTTTGGATCAGTACATTTTTAATCATGTGACTTTTTCATGGTTACGGAATGAAGATATTCATTACCCTATAAGCTGATCTTTGCTTTGTTCTACAAGAGTAGGAGGAACATTTGACACAATGACTTGCATATCCAGCTGGTTGACTACGGAGACCTGAAACAGAAAAACAAAAATATAGTGGAGTCTGCAAAACATGTAATATACCCCAAATAGAAAGGGTATCTCATTTAAGGATTTCCTTTGATTGCCAGCAGTTTGGAGCTTGAATGGAGAAACTTATTATAATAAAATAACACGACAATTTCCTCTCCTTAAACCTGGTGGGATTTAAAAAGCACAAATATGGCTGCAATACCAACTTTTTTTTTTAAAGGAAAGATATGCTTTCATTTAAACAAGCCACATTTTATTATTAAATAATATACAAGACAGAGACCATCATTTGTGTATTGCCTTTTGTATTTTAACCTCACCCCATTCCTAAGAGGTCTGTAAGGGGCGTGCATAAGCGCACCAGCGTGCCTACCGTCCCTGTCCTACTGTCCCCATTATTCGTATCCATTTCCTGTGTTCATATTCATGTATATACTTATACCTGTTTTCTTGTACATGTATGACAGACTAAATAAATAAATAAAAAAAATAAAAATCTACCTGCAATTTTGTGTCTTTTTATCTGGAGATTCATACTCCAAACTGTACTAATTGAGTCTAACTGGGTATAGGATTTGTGACACCAAATTGATCCTCAGCGACAACTATATTTAAAACAGACCATTTCCTATCGGTCTCTATCAATCTATCTATAATAGCCTGAGAAACAGCTGGGAAATCTCAAGTCATATTGACTTCTTTACAGGTAGTCCTCGACTTACAATTTGTTTAGTGACTGTTCAAAGTTACAATGGCACTGAGTAAAGTGCCTTATGACCATTTTTCAGACTTACAACCTTGGCAGCATCCCCATAGTCACGTGATCAAAATTCAGATACTTGGCAACTGACTCATACTTATGACCATTGCAGTGTCCCAGAGTCATGTTTAGAGATCATCTTTAGAGACCTTCTGACAAGCAAAATCAATGAGGGAGCCAGATTCACTTAACAACTGTGTTATTTAATTTAAAATGAGAGTAGGGTAAAATATAATAGTTATAGGATAAAATACAATAATTTAAATTTAAATAATTTAATTATTATTAATACAATAATAATTAAATGTATTAATTTAATAATTAATACATAAATATATAAAATAGAATAAAATGAGATAAAATTATATTTCTTTATCATCCTTGCAATCTACCCCAATCAGGCCCACATATGCCGATCTCAGTCGGACCATTTTAGTCAGAAATTGTGCTGTATTAAATGTCATTTTCAGATTCTGGCCACACATGAGGTATGTTGTTTTAATATGGGCCTTCCACTGGGCCATACGCTTAATATGTGGATCAAGGTACTTATCTCTCACCCCCTTATATAAACAGCAATCAAATAATATATGAGTCAGATCTTCTACCTCTTCAGCTCCACAGATACATGTACGTTCATTGTATGGGATAGAATGGAATCTCCCAAATCTAACCATTGTATCAAGCTGTTCGAATCTTGCTCAGGTAAGTGTCTCCCTGAGATGTTTTGGCAATTGTGATTTTAAATAGTTATTGTGTTATGTTACTAATTGCAGTGATGCACTTAAGAACTGTGACAGGAATGGTCATAAAATGGAGGAAAATTCACTTAATAACTATCTCGCTTAGAACAGAAATTTTGGGCTCAATTGTGGTCGTAGATCAAGGACTACCTCTATATAGAGTACACAAGGAGGGCAAGCACAAGGAGAATTTATCCACTTGAACATTGAAAGAACTGATCAAGTTGTGTGTTTCTACTTTCCCTTCACCTCAAAGGCAGTATAACCTTGGTTGCAAAAATAGAGTGTCGTTAGGAAATTATTGAATGAATAGTATAATCTATATGCAACCAAGGCTGCAAGCAGGAAAAAAAAGCATAATTTCCTTGGCCATGTAAGACCATGCTTTTTTCAACTTATCTAGGTAGGAAACAGAAGCAATTGGGTTGCTGAGAAAGAATGAAATTGATACAATGACCTCTACAGCCCACATATTAGTCAAGTAACTTAAGCTAAACCATTGGCAAGCCAGCATACAAATTCTATAATCGTACCGACCACACATCAGTGTACAATTAAAGCAAACGGTTGATATGCATGCAAATTATAAAACACGTTTCCTGATGTATGTACACTTGACAAAACTAAATCTCTTAAGAAGGTCAAATTTCATTTGACTTTCCGAGTACTTGAATTGCATAAGTAGCTTGCTTACTTAATGGCTTTTAAAAGTATTTAATCATCGGGATGTTGGGAGCATAATTTGATATTCTGCTAGCTATGAAATGTATCAGCATTTCATGATCTATGTCTTTTAGATAAATAAACACATTCACACAAAACCTTGAGGGAAAATCCTGGGACTTTTCCAAGCAGAGACGTGGCTCCACTTAAAAATGTGGCAGACATTTGTGTGTGTGTGTGGGGTAACTATCATCTTGGGATTTTTTTACTCTACTTTCTTTGTATTTCAAAATTTTACCAATAAAGATTTTTTAAAAAAATAAATAAATTGCCCCTTCCTCAACTACCAAGTACTTGCAATCCCGGCACTAAGCAGAGCTAATTCCAGTTTTGCTGTAAAGGGAGTTAATGTCACCGAGTTAAAACCATTTTATTGCCTTGTAGTGGGAGAAGTATCACAAGGAATATCTGGCTTGCCCTGCTCCCAGCTGCATTACCACCATACTGATGTCTCTGCTCAGAACATATGCCAAATAGGATGCAAAATATACTATATTTTAAGATTTTAACATTTTTGTCTAACTGTAAATAAGGCTAGACATAACCTGCAAGTACAAATGTGCATGCACATTCACGCACACCCACACAACAATACACTGTGCATCCATCCTTTTAGAGAAAGGTATAAAATTCCCATAATTTCTCTCTTCAACCAATCCTAGTAAAAATTAAAAAGATGCATCATGCCAAATGTTAACTTTGTGCAGTCCTGAAAGCACAATGGGGACAATTACACATATGCATGATTTCAAAGGAAATGTAATGGATTTTTAACAAGAAATTATTTTATTTAATAAATGAAGCCAAGTCTCTAGATGTAAAAAAATAAATTATTGGGGAAAGAAATATACAGAAAAACAAAAGAGGGGAAATTAAAACAAAACAAAACAAAAACAAAAACCAGTCACACAGACACAATTCCAGATAAAATAAAATATTAGGAGCCTGTAAATAAATATATTTATTATAAGCCAAATAAATATCAACATCTTCAAGTGGTAGATAAGATTTGTTTTTGCCATACCACACATCAGCAACAAAAGATTTGCAGCTACCTGGTTGTCAAGGTGCTGCTTTAAAGCCCTTCATGACTTGGGACCAGATATGAGGGACTGTCTCTTGCCAGTCACATCCACATGACCCATTAGAGCAGGGGGGGGCAGGAACGTTGCGGGTCCCGTCCTCTAAGGAGGTATATATGACAGGACCCAGAAGAAGGGCCTTCTCTGTGCTGGGTCCCTCCCTTTGGAATATCATCCTTTCAGAAATTAGACTGGCCTCAACTTTGATATACTCTTTCCTAAGGACCTGAAGATTTGGTTTTGCTAGCGGGCCTCAGTAACCCAGAGTGGGATGGAGCCCATCAAATGCTTATTTGACTGTGAGTTGTCACCGTGGGAGATTGTTTTTTATCTATATTGTTTTTATTGCTTGTAAGCCACCTATTGAGCTAGCAAGCGGCTATATAAATGTTCTAAATAAATAAATAAATACCTACACTAACTACAACTTCTCCTATATGTTGGAAATGTAAAAAAGTGTATGGTACTTACTACCATGTATGGTGGACGTGTCCAGAAGCTAAAAGATTTTGGAGTAAAGTTAGGAAATGGGTAGAAGACATAATAGAACAATGGATTGACCTGAGACCGGAGATTTTTTAATTGGAACTGTTGAATAGAAAATACGACAAGGAAATACAATATCTTCTTCTTCATAACAAATTAACAAAAGAAAAGAAAAAGAAGAGACATTACTATTTGGTTTGGGATAAATTTTACAATTGTACAATTATAAGAAACAGAATGTAAGGCGTAATAAATGAAAAGGGAAAGGAGAAACGATATGGGTAAACTATGAGTGACTTGTAAGTAATAAGTGTGAAGAAATAAAAACAGAAATATGTAAATAGATAGATAGGTCAACAAATGTGAAAACAATTAGAGAAGAGTAAAAGGGAAAAATGTAAATAATAGATAATACACTGAGACGAAACTGTTGTTAAAAGTCTATTTATGTTTATATGTGGATGTAGGTCTTTGTTTGTGTGTATTGTTTTGTAGTTTTAAAAATAAAATCAATAAAAAAAAGTGTGTTGTCACCGGGGGAGATTGTTTTTTTAATCTATATTGTTTTTATTGCTTGTAAGCCACCTATTGAGCGAGCAAGCGGCTATATAAATGTTCTAAATAAATAAATAAATACCTACACTAACTACAACAGAAGCTCAATATAATGCAATCAGATCAAGAAATTATCAAGACAAATGTCTCAAAAACAGGGGAATCATCGTAAATAAAACATACAAGAACGATCTTCGGAATGGATCTATTCAATCATACTTACAAGTACATCTGATTTGTTGCTCAACCCTTTTCCATAATTGTCCGTTGCGATGGCCTGAAACTTGAAATAAGATCGTCGCATGTTTTTGAACAGCATTGCTGTTTTGATCACTCCTGTATACGGTTCAATCACAAAGCCTTCCTTGCCATCTTTGATTGGAGGGATGATGAGTCTATACTGCATGGCACTATAGTTGCCGGTGTCTTTATCATGGGCCTGATGGGTAAAAATGAGAGGTGAAATGAGAAAAATAATCTATATGGGGTCCTTGGTGCTCTCTGAGCTTGGTTGTTTTTTTTTTCCCCCTTGCAGACATTTCATTACCCAACTAGGTAACATCTTCAGTGCTAGAAGAGACTGGGGTTTGCTCTCTGTTTAGATCCATTAACATATTCATTTTAATTCATAAATATAATGTATCCATATTAAATAAACTAAACTAAAAGGTATTGTGTAGAGTATCAATGACAGCACAAATCCTGAAATACAAAGATTTGTTGTGCCGTACATTTTTTAGCATTATCAAGATTTACAAACGGAATTAGATCATCGAAAATGAGGAATTCAAAAAGGGGAATTTACAGAACTATAGGAGCTCACAGAATTGTCTAAAATATTACTAAAGCACATATGTTATCCGTGAAAAACACTTCTTCCATATTGATAGACATCCATGGAAAAGTTCATCCAAAATTAAATTTTAGAGGGCCACTAGTGAAATGAAAAGGTTAAGCAATATTTAATAGTTTATTTAAGACACAGATCATGATTTTGCCAAGCCTTTTCAGAA
Source organism: Thermophis baileyi (assembly GCA_003457575.1). Classification (NCBI taxonomy): domain Eukaryota; kingdom Metazoa; phylum Chordata; class Lepidosauria; order Squamata; family Dipsadidae; genus Thermophis; species Thermophis baileyi. The sequence continues at coordinate 2,617,825 of QLTV01003780.1, forward strand.
AGAGTCTGATACAGAAAGAGAAACAGGCTTTGTCATTATTGTAAGCTGTATAACCATTACTATGCCGGATGACTGACATGGAGACTTTAATCAGGATTAGAACATGGACTAGTTCTGTATTGCCCGCTCAGTTAGAAGGCAATTGTAAAACACAAGCTAGAAACTAAGAATATTTAAAGAATGAATCTTTTCTAAAAATAAAGATTGACCTTGAAACCATTGCGTAGAATGGAATTAAATTACTTTCCCCCCCAAATATTAAAGTTTTCAGTTTAAAAACGTATGAAAACACTCCATCAACTGTATATTTACAACAAAATACAAAAGAAATCAGTGTGTGTGTGTGTGTGTGTGTGTGTGTGTGTGTGTGTATTTGTGTAGTGGGGAAAGAGATTCTGGCTTAAATCCACGTTAAGCCAGAGCATTTATTTGGCTGTGTATTTTATGCATAATTTCTAAAAATTTAGAAATCAAGTAGGAATGGGGACAACTTAATGAATGCACATAAATGCATATAAAGGTGACATAGATCAGAAATAGACCAATAGAACCATCTCTAATTAGCACTTGATTAAAGTATCAAGATTTCAACATCTTAATGTAGGTAGCACTGCTTCTTTTTATCAACTGTATTCATATGTCATTGTTACTTATTCAAAGATCTTTGAACTGAACTGAAGATCTTTGAACTGAACTGAAGATTTTTTTTAAAAAAAATGTTTCAATTGTTCAAGAACCATCAGAAAGAGCTTGTGTGCTGCTAGTGTCAGAGTGTGCCCTTTTTACCCTAAGAGAACGATGGTTGCAATCCCCTTAATTTCCTATAAAGGCAAATATTTTTGTCACTTCATTAAGGAGAGATATATGATGCCTCAAGGGTTCTGATAGGCCTGTCAGAGAAGAGAAAGAACTACAGTTAATCTTAATGGCAGTATATCTTTTCCTTTGTTTATGTGGCATATATAAATAGGCAGATGTTTTGACAACTCTCTATGAACAGATGCAGAGGAATGGATCTGCTTTATAACAAGGACAATTTTAATCTATTAATTAGATGTAACTGTATATCGCTGGCTGCACATTTATGCTCAGACTGAAGTATGTTTGAAATTTTTGTTTTCCAAATTAAGCATGGATTGAAGTCTCTTGCCACGAGAATCCTCATTATATGCTTTTGATTCATATATATAAAAAAGGAGCTGTTTCTTACATTCAGCAGCAAGAGAAAGCCGTTGTACATGAACGATAATGGCTTGTAAAAGTTTTGAATTAACAAATGCATAATTTGGCTTTGTTTAAAATTGGGAAAGCAAGCTTCTATTTGTAATTATGAAAGAAGAGACAAGTAATCTACACAACACATTCACCTTACACCCAGGGGTGGGTTCTAACTTTCCTCACTGCCGGTTAGCTTCCTCCCATGCCGCGTGGCCACACCTTGTGGCCGCGTGCGTGCTTTGCGTGCACGCACATGCGCAGTGCAAAATTTTAACCCCCCCCAAAAAAGCTGAAAACAAGATGGCGACGCATGTGCAGTGCTGGAAACTCGGCTTCTGCTCATGCGCAGAAGAAAAAAAATCCAGAAAAATTTCAAAAATAAATAAATCCCCCCCCCATTTTTTTTAAAAAAATGGCAGCGTCCACGGACCGGCACCGACCGAATCCGTGATGTCATCATGACATCACCAGTGGGTCGCTACCAGTTCGGGCGAACCGGTCCGAACCTGGAGGAACCCACCTCTGGTTACACCTTAAGTAGACCATAAATGAGAAAGAGGATGTTTCTGGCTCACAAGAAACCAACTGGGTAACTTCTAACTCCATTAGCCCACAATTAGAAATGCGACAAATAAAATTACCCACAGATTATGCTGAGATTGAATCACAGAGGATGAAAACCATAGCTCAGCCAGCAGTTGAGGACAATCTGTTAAAAATTTGGTTATATAAACATCTGTACACTTAAGTAACTCTTTTATTTAAAGAGTTACTTAAGTGTACAGATGTTTATATAACCAAAAAAGGCATGGCAGACAAAAGCAATAGGTTAAAGGTTAATAGGTTAAAGTGTTCAGTTGTAAACTTGATGTATGCAACAGGATTTTTGGAACCCCTTTTTCAAAAGGCTTCCAAAGCCTGAAAAACACAGATGAAAAATCCCTGTAATTTCTTGCTCACTGTCATGTCTTTTATTTTAAAAAAAAAAATCTATAGAAAAATGTCATAATCATTTATCAGACTGGCAATTTAGAATGATCTGCTTGTTTTCCTGCCTGAGGATGCTACAGAACTGAGCACTTATTGTATGCGCAAAATATGCTATGCATTAGATGACTCAAAACAAATCAAAAAAACATCCTTGGGCATTTATAGTACAATATAGCTTTCATTAGAACAATACAAGCTATGGCTAGTTATGGAGATAGTGACAATAAAACGACATTGTTTCGTGGTGTTAAAAAGTCTGAAAGAAGAAAGAATACCGAAATGCAGGAACAATTCAGGAGCTTAAGACATGATGCCACACTGAGTTAGCAGGTGTAGCTTTTAAGACTAAAAATATACATCAGGCTGTCAGTTCCTGCAGGGAGAAAAGTGCTTGTGTTTTAAAAAGCTATTATATTTTGCTGGGAACTGTGACTGGAAACATCTGAATTTGCCATCTGTTTTAGTGCTGCTAAAGTTTAGTAGAAAAAGATCATTCAATTTATGATTCCCATTTAATATATCAGATTAAAAAAAAAATTAAGAATGACCTGATAAAGTAGACTAGAATGCCCAAAAAGATTCGTAGTAGAATCTCCTTCCCCTTCCCACAAATTTAAGTAGCTGATTTGATGTAGACTTTTTTTCTTAAGGACAAAGAATAGTTAAGTCTGATGTTTCTCATTGCCAATAAAATGGCCATTTTCCAGCAAATTTTCCTGAGGAACATTTTGCTGAGTTCAATAAAAATGCAGAGGAATGGGATATGTAATAACAATTGGGGGGGGTATGGAAGTGAAGGAATTGTGTAAAATATTTCCAACATGACATCCATGAACATTTTCCTGTTATTGAAATATCATAAGTTTCATAATCTCTATGGAGTTTCTCAGTCATCCAGGTCATGGCTGTCCCAAAGGTGCTTTTTCAAGAGGCAACTGGAGTTTCTTGTTTTTCTTTGAAGATGTTTCACTTCTCATCCAAGAAGCTTCTTCAGCTCTGACTGGATGATGAGGAATGGAGGGATTTATATTCCTTGCAGACAGCTGGAACTGCTGTCAACATTTTGGACAGAGAGGACCGCTGGTTTGAAAGAATGGTGAAAGAGGCCATCTATGTCAAAACTGAACAGCCCTCTGTCAACAGAGGTGGATGGATATGACACCAGTCTCCAACACAGTCCTTTCAACAGTTCTAAGAAGGCTCCACACCCATTTGCACTACTCAGGTGATCCTGAGGACACAGATAAACCTCAGAGTGGCCTCAATGACTCTCTAAACCAGGGGTGTCAAACTGGATTTCTTCAAGGGCCAGATCAGCATTGTAGTTCTCCGCGGGCCAGCCAGGGGTGTGTGGAGATGGGACGGACACCTCCTGCAGCACCCTGCCAGCCAAAATGCAGCGTAGGAGAGGCGAGCATGCCCCCCCCCCCCCCCCCCCCA
>QLTV01003780.1:2621535-2641025 GCA_003457575.1 Thermophis baileyi
CCAGGGGTGTCAAACTGGATTTCTTCAAGGGCCAGATCAGCATTGTAGTTCTCCGCGGGCCAGCCAGGGTTGTGTGGAGATGGGACGGACACATCCTGCAGCACCCTGCCAGCCAAAATGCAGCGTAGGAGAGGCAAGCATGCCCCCCCCCGCACCCCATTTTCAGCCTGATGGCCTCCTGCAGCACTTTGCTGGCCAAAACAGGGCATGGGGGGGGGCTGTACTCAGCCCTCCCGCACCCCATTTTGGCTGCCAGAGGCACTGCCCGCCAGACCGTTGCTATTTCCAGGCCGGCCCTGCGGGCCAGATTTAAGCACCCTGTGGCCTGGCCCGTGGGCCTTGAGTTTGACACCCCTGCTCTAAACGAATGCAAATGACCAGCTGACTGAAAGGAATATAAATCCTTCCATTCCCCACCATCCAGTCAGAGCTGAAGAAGCTTCTTGGATGAGAAGAAAAATATCTTCAAAGAAAAACAGGAAAGTCCAGTTGCCTCTTGAAAAAGCACCTTTGGGACATAAGTTTCATAGAGACAGATTTCTGGCAAAATCACAGTAATCCAGCTTGAAATATATTTTTATTATATCCTCCTTCATCCTTTCCTTTTAAAACATTTCGGTGAAGCATTTCTCCCAGTCTTCAGTCTCAATTCAGTCCCCCCAAAATAATAACCAAGAGCCATCTGTCAGAGAGAGTTTTATTTAATTTCATGCACTGAGCAGGATTAGACTTCATAATGTAATGGCCCCTTCCAACTTGATTAATGTATGGAGCACACAAAAATCTGAATTTTTTTTTTAGGAGTTCTTGGCCGCTCATGTCTTTACTACATTGAATCTCACTGTATATATATCCTTGTTTTAACATAGAATTATCAGTCTGTACTTTTCCTTTTCTGGGGATAAATGTGATTAATTCAATGCCAAATACTGTAAAATAGTGATAATTCTCATTTTACATTGAAACTGACTGAAACCAAAGTAAGTGTCTGAATTTATACCACCAAATGTATCACTACAGACAGTTTAGTGTTGGAGGTGTAGTTTTGCAGCAAAGGTGACCTTGTACTTGTTCTCCTATTGATTTCAACAAGTAGAAATAGCAAGAAAGCGACTCCCTCTTTTTCTTCTTACTCTTTTCCCTCTGAATTGAATCCTTCCTTCCTTCCTTCCTTCCTTCCTTCCTTCCTTCCTTCCTTCCTTCCTTCCTTCCTTCCTTCCTTCCTTCCTTCCTTCCTTCCTTCCTTCCTTCCTTCCTTCTCCTCATCCATAAGAACTGTAAGATCAGCAGTGCAGGCTTTTTAACTAAGCATGCAATTTTCTTAATAAATTTTAGCTGACTTATGGGATATTAAGCAGAATCTGGATGTTTTGAAACCATTATGAATGCTCTAAAAATCAGGGAAGCTTCAAGCTTTCAATTTATAGTATTCTGATTTAAATATATGCAAAGGTGCTGGAAGAAATTAGCAAAGAAGAGAAAAGCCATATTTAAAATTAGGGCCAGAAATAGAAAGATGCTACTTCTGTAGGAAATATACCCATATGCAGATTAAATGCCCCAGAATAGTTATGTTCTCGTGGGAAATAAGTCAAGCCGTACTTCAGAGTAAAGGGTGACTCATCAAGACACAATACATACAAAGACAGGCTATTGATAAAGCTGGCAGGAAGAAACTCTGATCCCAAAACAGAGAAGGTTCTTAAACTAACTCTAAAAAGCATTTTAACATACAGTACATGCATTGACTCTGTTATAACCTGTAATTTAATTAAAGAAAGGTAGAGATTTACTAAATTGGACATTAACTGCAAGGCTCCCCATTTACCTACAGTATCAGATGGAAAATGAGCTTTTGCTGAAGGCAAGACTGCACTGTTAAGCAGAAAGGAAAAAAAAGAAGCGCCACATATTTATTTAAAAAAAAAAAACCAGAGTATTGATGCTTTTGCCTATTCCAGTTTAGATACTCATTTGATATCAGTGAAAGATGCCAGTGAAAGAGACCATGATAACATTATGCATTTTGTAATTTATACACATTATACAATTGAAAGAAAAACTCTGGGAAAAACGGGAAGGACTTGAATTGCTTAGGAGAGAGACTGTCAAGGAGAGTGGTCTGTTTGAAAGAGATTACTGTATGTAAATGAAAAACATCTAAAAATGTGAAACAATGTGCATGTAAAGTATGCTTGAATGTATAGCACAGGAGATTAGGTCACGGTGTTTCAAATGCAATATCTCAACCTAAGTGAAAATGGGGATTTAATCAGAGGCTCAAAAGCAGAGATTTCAAAGGGAAATATAGGTGTTTGTACTGTCTAAAGCAGTGGTTCTCAACCTTCCTAATGCCGCGACCCCCTCCCCGCCGCCACGACCCCCTCCCCAATGCGTGCGCGTTGCCAGTCACCAAGATGGCGGGCTAGCGTGAGCTTAGGCGACCCCTGTGAAAGGGTCGTTCAACCCCCAAAGGGGTCGCAACCCACAGGTTGAGAACCGCTGGTCTAAAGGCAAATGAAATCTAACCCTTTTTCTTCAGCGAAAGGAAAGAGTCATTCGGAACTCTTTAGAGATGATTTCACAGTGGTATCCATGAAGACCAAAGCTCCAGAGGAAAACAGCTGTCTTCTGATGTTTATTGATATCTCTGAATATAGAACATTGAGCATAGAATAATAGAGTGGGAACGAACCTTAGAGGTCTATACATATACATACATACATACAGAGTGTGTGTGTGTATACAATATATATATATATATATATATAGACACACACACACATATACACACACAAATACATATACATATATACAGTGTGTGTGTGTGTGTGTGTGTGTGTGTCTCTCTCTCTCTCTCTCTGTGTGTGTGTGTGTGTGGGGGTATGTGTATGTGTGTGTGTGATAGAGAGAGAGAGAGAGAGAGAGAGAGAGAGAGAGAGAGAGAGAGAGAGAGAGAGAGAGAGAGAGAGAGAGAGAGAGCCCCTTCCCTGTGGCACTATTCTGAAGTTATATTCTAAAGTAAGAAATTAATTTTCGATACAAAAATCACATGTTGACAGAATGACCTGCAGAAAGAAAAGCTGTAGAATGTAAATGGGTCTTTATAATCAGTCCTGGTATAGAAAAGACCATCCTACATTAAAAGATCAGATCAACCGCTAAGAAATATTCCCAAAAAGGATTATGACATCACATTGTTCCAGTAGGGAACACTAATTGGTAAGGAAACTTTTTGAATATTGCAGCATATAGATAGAAAATGCCTCTTATAGAGCGCTTTACACAAGGAAAGTTAAACTTGTACCAGAGGTGGGTTCTTACCGGTTCTAGATGGTTCTTTAGAACTGTTAGTAACTCAGCGATGACATCATGGAGCCGGTTCTGTTGGTGTCTCCGTGGGTGCCGCCATCTTGGATTTTGCTTCTGTGTATGCGCAGGAGCTATTTTTTGATTGCTGCGCGCACGGCAAACCAGCAGTAAAAGGATCCAGAACCCACCCCTGGCTTGTACTCAAACCCAGGAATTATCTATCAAATCATATCAAATTAAATCAAATCAAATCAAATCAAACTTTTATTATCACTTTCAGGCTAGAAAGGATAATAAAATATATAAACCTGTTATTGTTAATAATAACACTTGAAAAAAGACAAAAGATGCAATAAAATGATAGTAGTAACTGTAGTACAGATAGCAGTGGCAATCACCAAAATTTGTGCTAAACTTCAACTAAAGATGGGGCAGATATAACAAACGGAAGCACAAAATCAGACAATCTGGAAAAATAAAGTCAGGAGCTGGTCAATTATGTCACTACGTTCATTTTAATTTGTCAGCAGGACTCTTATTCTGAAATGACACTGTATACTGATATGAAGTTCTCATGTGATACCTGTACTGCGCATGTGTTATTCTTTCCTTTGTTCTCTTTGTTCTTCACCATGTAGACACAGACTTAGGTGTTCTTATTTTTGTTATGCAAATATATTACTTTTATTCTTTCCTGGACTCCGGTCTTATTATTGAGAATTGAGGGCAGGGAAACAAGATTCATGTCACCTCTAATTATTTATCTCCGCAACAAATTAGAATCAGTGACAGATGAACCTTGGATTCTCTATCAGGGTAGTTCTTCAAAATGGGATAAATATCCATTAACTTCTGGAATTCCCTATAGAGAGACCATGAAAAAGCTAATGGCTTGGAGATTCCACAGAGCGATCTCCACATGGGCAGAAGCACTGCTGAAAAGGGATGCTTCTATACTACCCACACAGAAGTGCAGATGGTAGTCATCAACCGAGCTATGATGAAAGCCAGACAGAATTTCAGAATTAGAACTGATGAGAGATAAGATGATGGCCCATGCCCATTTGAGAAGAAGCTATATAAAGTTGACAAATAAATAAAAATAATCCATAAACCATAAAGCTGAATACTAGTTTTAAACTGGTTTGAAAATCCATATTTCAGATATGTTGTTTTAAGATAACTCTTGGCATTTCCCAGCCCTGATAGAAAGAGGCTTTCCAAAGAGACTCCTAAAAATTAAACTTTGCTATTATTGTTTTGCTATTTGTAAAACCAGACCTAATGGAGAAAATTTCAACCAGAAATTGAGGAGCATGGTGGCTTGCATGGTTAGGACACTGACTTGACAAGCAGCAAGCCTGTGTTTGAGACCCGAGTGTCGCTATGGGGCAGGGTGAGTCCTGTCCTTCGCTCCAGCTCCTGCCGGGGACATGAAAGGAGTCCCAACAGGGCATCCCCTGAACAACAGTGATGCCACCGGCTAATCCTTTCTACCTGGAAGCACCTCTGTGCCTCCAACACGTGTGTGATGCAACTAGAAATTAAGGAGAGAGAATCAGGTTTAGGCACACACAAAAACCAAAGTTGTCTTTAACCATAAAACAGCATTCTTGATGCATCTTGGAACTGCAAGTATAGCTCTTATAATTTTGGAGTGCAGGGCTCCCAAGATATTAAATTTTGTAAAAATGCGAATTGGAATGCCATAAAGAAGCAGAGAGATTACTTTAGCAAGAAAAACCTTGCAAGCTGCGGGAATAAAATGTTCCCTCTTTGAATAGAAGAATCTTAAGGCTGCTGTGGAGCTACCTTGGGCCACACTTTCCTGATAAGAGAATGTGAGCTCCAAGATAAGAAAACCTGGAACTGCACCTCAAGATATTTATAAGTATATACCTGCTCTGCTGGGGTCCCATTAATTTTCCATTTGTTGTGTTGTGCAAACACTAGCGCCTTAGTTTTTTTTGCCACAAGTTGTTCTTTTAGATAAAGGAAGCCAACACCTCAAAGCCCTGCTCATTTCCACCTGGGAGACTGACAAAATTACTATACTGTCTGCACATAGCAAGGCTCGAATTGCACCATCTGCTAACATTGGAGAGTGATGATTAGAAGATGAGAGAGTCTGAATGATTGTATTGGTTGCCAGTTAGAAAGAAAGGGGGCTAGAATACAGAGGTCTTGTCTTACCCATCTTTTGGAGGAAATAGTCCAGAAAGATTCAGGTGGGAATTATCAATTCATCCTGACTTAGGTAAATGTTTTGATGATACGCTTTCAGAAAAAAAGAAGATAGTAATAAGATTGTGAAACACCTAAACAGGGAGATGGAATGAAACAATCACCTCAGATCTTGGCACAGAAAATAAAATGTATGTCAGAAGCCGAAGATACAATACATATAATACATTTGGAATACATCGGTGGAGTAGAAGCCAGGGTGGTATTTTAATGGAGAATAACTTTTAAACACAGGGTGATAAATGATGAGCATTCTATCAGGAATGCACTTGACACACTCCTTTGCCAGAAGAATGGTTACTAGGCCAGACCATTACCACAGTAGTGGAAATCTTGAGCAGAAAAGTGAATGCTCTGTTTAAACAGGATTGGTTTGCAGTCCAACACAGGAAAGGGGTACCCTCCATAGCACTTAGATTTATATACCACTTCATAGTGCTTTACAGCCCTCTCTAAGCAGTTTACAGAGTCAGCATATTGCCCCCAACAATCTGGGTCCTCATTTTTTAATAATGTCAGAAGGATGAAAGGCTGAGTCAACCTTGAACCGGTCACTGCTGGCCGGTCACTGCTGGCAGTGAGCAATGAATTAGCCTGCAATACTGCATTCTAACCACTGCACCACCACAGCTTTTATAAGTTCAAAGCTCAGTCTGTTTCAGACTTTGCTTCCTTCCTAATATATATTTCTTTAGAGATTTATGTACTCAGGAAATCTGATTTATCTTGACAGAGCTCTTGAATACTGGTGCAGCTTCTGGGGAGCATGGGGATCTATAGCCCACCATCCCCTTCTATAACCTGAATTTGCAATTCAAAGGCAGAAAGGGAGGTGGGAAAGTGATTAGTAATGGCATGAAACATGAACTGTTTGTGAGAAATATTATATCATTACTTAAGATAAACCTAGGAGAATTCAGAGTTTAGAAAGTATTTTGACAAAACTACTACTTAACTAATCAAAAACTGAATAATGCAAAGGACATTGTTTGACCTCTCATTACTCCTTGTCAGGAAGTCTGGAGAAAAGGTGAGCAAAAAAAACCAAACATCACTTAAGGCATTCTATGTTATAACCAGATGTTAATGAACTGTAAAACACTGAGGGAATATGTCAACACTATTAAACAGAGAACCCCAGTCTTTTAATTAATCAATTACCGGCTAATGTGTTAATTGAACCTTGCAGACTGAATAAAGAAATAACACTAGATAATGCAGAGGGGGAAAATGTCTGCAAAACAACTGAGATGTAAAATATTTAAACAAATTCATGCTAAGAACCACAGAAAATTTCATAGACAAATAGATGCAACTATTTTTTTAAATACTTATTTATTATGAAAAGGATGTGTATGTAATGAGATAATATTTACTCTCAAGCTAGCAGCACGGATGGGATCGATCTGATTGATGGTGGTCTGATTCTTTGGACTTGAAGAGTGCAAACATGGAGGCAAGAGTAAACATTTAATTCTAAATTAAAAAAGCCGAAATGCACACCAGAAATATGAATTCATGTCATCTATCCTATTTAGTGCACGTATGAAAGTAGGAATTCATAGATGAGTAATAATTACATGTTATATTTCAGTGAATGGTGATAGTGAAAGACCTGGTGATGAGTCTAAGAAAAAAAAATGTATAATATTCTGAATGAATAAGCTAAAACGTTGTTTTTGTTGTTGTGAATTGATGAGAGAAAAAGTCCTGAGTCATGGGGAGAGCCCTCTGCCCCTCCGGGCCTTGATGTCATTATGAATTGCATCCACAATTGATGAAGATTTCAGTTTTAATTGCAATTTTACTATTTTAGTACATTTTAATGAAATAAGTTGTTTTTAGATTGATTGATTGGAGTTTTTGGTTCTTTTTGTATACTACTCAAAGTCATGTAGCATGACATTGGGCAACTACAGAAATGCTTAAGTACGGTAAATAAATAAGAACGAGGATTATAAATATCTGTGATTAGGCCTATTTTGATTACCAGTATGTTATTTAAACTTAATCCCATTTAAATGTGCATGGCCAAGGGAGGCATCCACTTCGAAAAGCATTGATTATATTGTGTTTGTGATGAAAAGCTGTGTAGAATTAATAAAAGAAACAAGGCTGATGGAAGTTTCAGAATGTGGGACAGATCATTTTTCGGTGATGGCAAAAATGTTGTTCCTGAGGAAAACGAAGAAAAGGTTGAAAAGAGAAAAAAATAAAATGAAAGAGTAGAATTGTAGCAAAACTCTCCTTGTAAGTATTTGCATGTGTATGTCTATTAATTTTAATTAATTCATTATTAATGTATTAATTATTAAAATGCCCAAATTATAGTTAAGTGACAGAATATACTTTCTTCTGAATTTATTTGTATTTTTTAGAAATAATTGGTTTAGATAGTAAAATAAGCTGCTTTAATTTGTTGTATGCATGTCATTGAAAGTGCACGCATATATATACACCGTGTTTTCCCAAAAATAAGACCCTGTCTTATATTTTTTTTGAACCCTGAAATAAGCACTCGGCCTTATGGCCATGCACTCAAAAGCCCGATTGGGCTTATTATCAGGGGATGTCTTATTTTGAGGGAAACAGGATACATATACATATACATATACATATACATATACATACACATATACATACATACATACATATATGAAAGGCAAAAGGAAGCAGTATGCTCCCTCCCATATTTGGGTACACCAGGTGATTCGACAAAAAAAAACAACATATATATTGTGCTGGCTTATCAAGGGTTTAGCCTAGAATTAAGAACTGTCTCTGTAAGACATAGCATTCTGGGGAAGGTAGTCCATGCCGTGTATAGAGAAAAACACACACACACACACACACACACACACACACACACACACACACACACACACACACACACACACACACACATATATATATATATATGTTTATAACATATATATATATGTTTTTTCTCAAGATCACCTGGTATACCCAAATATGGTAGGGAGCATGCTGCTTCCTTTTGCCTTTCAGCTCCACTCCAGGGGCCCTCAGACAGTCACATTCACGACAAACCAGTTATACTATATATAATTTTTTTTTACTGATCAATAAATAAATAAAGGGAGACTAGTATAGATCTATTTCAAGCTATTTAGCTCTCATGAGCTAGCCACACCCTTACTAGGATTCAAACCTGGGCTTCCTGCCTATCAGGCAGTTGCTTTAACCTTCTAAGCCACAGGCTCTCCTCCCTTATCAGCTGAACCAGGGGAGGGATTATATGTTTTTTCTCAAGATCACCTGGTATACCCAAATATGGGAGGGAGCATACTGCTTCCTTTAGCTGATGAGAGCTAAATAGCTTGAAATAGATCTATACTAGTCTCCCTTTATTTATTTATCAGTAAAAAATTTATATACATACGTGTGTGTGTGTGTGTGTGTGTGTGTGTGTGTGTATGTAGAGAGAGAGAGAGAGAGAGAGAGAGAGAGATGGAGGGAGGGAGGGCATATATTTGAGAAATGCTTTACATTTATACTTTCTCAAAATAGGTATTTTATTAAGAACCACACAATAAATAGAAAGATAGATTTAAATTTGTTTCATTAGTTTCCTGATGTAATAGGATTAAATTTTTAAAGTTAAAAGATGCATTTACTGCACATTTCCCCCCCCCCCCATGAAATATATGTGAACTGATATAACTCCTTGCCTGTCTGTTGTTATTCATTTTAAATTCATTACTCTTTCAGAAAGGCTTTCGTTTTGATTTGGTCCAAAACATTTAATTAAATTTAATAGGAGACCGCCAATAATGCTATACAAGCGACTATATTTCTGGTTCATATTGTATTTCAGTACAGGAAATAGAAGTACATCATTACTCTTTGGACATTTAAGCTATAGCAATGTCTTATAGTCAAAATACTAGGAATTAATTTCAACTTAAATTACTACATAAGCATCCATCAGACTGAAGCCTTTTTTCATGGCTCTCAGATAAATAAATGGAGATCACTTTAGAAGCATGTAACTGCTTTGCTTTATTTTATTCCAATGCACATAAATTCCTACAGTAAAAATTAATAATTATAAAAACTAATCATCCGGGATAGTTAAAATTACACAACCATAGAGAGAAGTGTATATGGTACCTACAAGAGTACACAAGCCAAAAGAACTTGTTATTTAGCTCCAAATATATGATATAATGTAGAACTGTCTTCTCCAATCTGCAGTTAATGTATGTGGAAACTAAGGCATTCAGAATTCCCAGAAAGCATGGCTTTTGAAGATCCAACTTTAAAACATTTTTCCATGTTGAATAACAATGATAGATGGATGACTAAAAATGAATGGAGATTGAAGATTTTTTTTTTTGGATAAACTGTTCTTCAGTTAAAAATGATCAATTGTTTTAGACAGAACGTCTATGCCTGGTTTATTCAAGTTCTTAAATCAGAACTCTAGATACGTAGCCACAGGAATGCAGTCATTAATTCTGAGATGTATAAGACCCAGAGAATTGTATAAGAAAACAGTCTAGTTGCATTTGGCAACCTGTTCCCAGAGGCATTCTTAAGAAAGAACAACTTATAAGAAGCATAATCTCTGCAGTTGTCTCAAGTAATGAATCACTGAACTGGAGGTAGTAGCTTTCTTAGTAAAGTACCTTCTCATACAGGACTGGTTGATGGGGTTCACATATAGGAAGTTCTTGACTTACAACCACAATTGAGCCAAATTTTCTATTGCTAAGTGAAAATTGGTTAAGTGAATTTTGCCCCATTTTACGACCTTCTTGCCACAGTTGTTAAGTGAATCACTGCAGTTGTTGTTAAAATATTCATGAACTGGGAGAGACATGGTAACAAGGTCAGCCAATGAATAGGCATAGCAACTAAGTCAGCCAATGGGAGCTTAAACAAATCTGAGTCTGTGCAGAGAATTGAAACTGAAACTTAAGCTAGAAGGCTGGGTGTGGCTCAGCCCACTCTGTCTCTGTCTGCTCTGAACTCTGAAATGAAACTGTTCTCTGCTGTTGGTATTGTATATATATTCTTGTATATAAAGAAGTTTCTTATTTAAATAAATCCTACTGAATCAGTTACCTTTGTGTGTGCTTTCTGGATTTAATTTTGCAACAAACTCTGACAGGTTATGGGCCCAGAGCACACAGAAGACTGCATTGTAATTTAAGCTGAAGAGACTGCCTGTGTTAAATAAGAGAACAAGGCAGAGAGAAAGATTGCAGGATGGCTGCTGTTGAATATAAGGAAAGCTCTGTGCCTCGTTTGGGACAGAAGAACTTTATTATTTGGGCTGCAAAGATGGAATGTTTCCTGAAGGCTAAGGAGCTGTGGGATATTGTTATTAATCCACCCCAGGGAGATTTTGCAGCTGGTGAGCAGAAGCAGCATAATACAGTAATGGCTTATATCATCTTGAGTTTAGAAGATGAACAGTTTCTCAATGTAGCTGATTTAAAGACTGCAAAGGAAGTCTGGCTGAAATTGAGAAATGTGCATGTTAGTGTGTCAGCATGCAATATTGTGCAATTATCAAGAAAATTATTCAGAGCCTGTCTGCAACCAGGTGAATCTGTGGAAAGACATTTAGTACAAATACAAACTTTGTTTGTGGAGTTGGAACAGCGTGGAATGAATATTCCTGAGTCCCAAAAGGTGTTGTTAGTGTTAAACAGCCTTGATGAAACTTGGGACATAGTTTCTGCAGTGTTTGAATGCAAACCAGAGAAGGATTTGCGTATGGAGGCATTAAAGGCTTGTTTGATTGCTGAGGAGAACAAACACCATTTTAGAAAGAGCCATGAGGAGAAATCCCTGAGGTGGGGGCCCAAGGAGCAGAGTGAGAAGAGCGGAAAATTCCACAGATTGGCTGTCTCCAGTGACCCTAGCAACAGACAGGATGTCTGCAAAGAGAAATGTAGCAGCAGAAGATATCAGATTACAGCCCAGCAACAGAGGCGGTGCTTCATTTGTGGTGAAACTACACATTTAAAGAAGGACTGTTTGCAAAGAAAAAGCTGTTTGCAAAGAAGAAATTATTTGCAAGAAAAACAATTGCAAGATGGACAAGTGGCTGTTGAAAAAGTTAGCTATTGCAATAGCAGAGACAAATGGTTGATAGATAGTGGGACAAGTCAAACAATTGTTAATAATTCTAAATTGTTTTTCAGAATGGATCCAGCTGCTCGAGATGCAGTAGCCTTGGCAAATGGCCAGAAGGCTAAAGTCATTGGAAGAGGCAGTGTGCAAATTCCATATCTGGAAAAGAGGTTTAATGATGTTATTATGTTTACCTAAAATGGAGCATAATTTGCTGAGTGTCTCTAGTTTACACATAATAGGCTGTGGGGTTCATCAATTAATGATACTCCATATGCAGTGCTATATGGGAGGAAGCTATTTCTGGCACATTTAAGAGTTTTTGGAAGTACTGCGTGGGTGCATATTCCAAAAGCAGTTAGAAGAAAAGGACAACCAAAGGCTAGAAAGCTCAGGTTTATGGGCTATGAGCCAGGTTCAAAAAGCTATCGTTTTAGCGATGGGAGCAAGAGAATAGTGATTTCAAGGTCTGCAAGTTTTGCAGAGCAAAATTGGAAAAGAATTGATGCAAATTTATGGAATGATCCACTTAGTGATGGTGATCCACTTAGTGATGGCAACTCACTTAGTGATGGTAACTCACTTAGTCACAGTGTCAGTGTTCAGGGAGGAGAAACTGGAGAAGCTGAACAAGATATGAAGCAAGAGAGGGTTGAAACACAGCATCAGTCAATGCCATGCAGGTCAGAGCGATGGAACAAGGGGATTCCACCTGACAGGTATTCTGCTAGTAAAGTTAAAGTGTGTAATGTATGGTATGAGCCAAGGAACTATAAGGAAGTTTTGGCATTACCTAAAATAGAACAACTAAAGTGGAAAGAAGCCATGGACAAGGAAATTAAATCCATGGGTGAACATAACGTGTTCACTTCTATGACTTTGCCACAGGGTAGCAAAGCTGTAGGATGTAAGTGGGTATACAAAAAGAAAGTACTGCCCAATAATGAGGTACAATATAAAGCAAGGTTAGTGGCACAAGGTTCTTCACAGATGAAAAATGTGCACTATGATGAGGTATTCGTGCCAACTGTAAAGAGTGAAAGCATAAGACTCGCACTAGCATTGGCAGCAGCACATGGCCATAAAATTTGGCATTTTGACATAACCACAGCATTCCTCAATGCTGAGATAGAGGAAGAAATTTACATGGGTCAAGCACCAGGGTATGAAAGCAAGAAACCAAACATTTAGTATTGAATGTTAGTAGACTAGATTCTCATGTATAGACTTGAGCTGGGGTGTCAAACTTGATTTCACTGAGGGCCGCATCAGGGTTGTGTTTGACGGGATGGACATGGCCAGGGTGGGCGTGGCCAGCTTGACGTCACTCGTGTCTGGGGCGCCTGTGACGGCCTGAGTGCTCTGCCAGCGAAAATGAGCTCCCGATCCCCATTTTCAGCTGTGACAGTCTCCTGCAAAACTCTGCCAGCGAAATGCGACCCTCCCAAGCTCCGTTTTCGGTGGCAGAGGCACCGCAGGCCAGTCTTTCAGAGTATATTTCATGAACTGGGAGAGACATAGTAACAAGGTCAGCCAATGAATAGGCATAGCAACTAAGTCAGCCAAACAGATCTGAGTCTGTGCAGAGAACTGAAACTGAAACTTAAGCTAGAAGGCTGGGTGTGGCTCAGCCCACTCTGTCTCTGTCTGCTCTGAACTCTGAAATGAAACTGTTCTCTGCTGTTGGTATTGTATATATATTCTTGTATATAAAGAAGTTTTTTATTTAAATCAATCCTGCTGAATCAGGATTGTCTGAAACCTGTGTGTGTGCTTTCTGGATTTAATTTTGAAACAAACTCTGACAGTTGTTAAGTTAGCAAAATGGTTGTTAAGTGAATCTGGCTTCCCCATTGACTTTGCAAGAGTGCAAAAGGGGATCACGTGACCCTGGGACATTGCAACCGTCATAAATATGAGACAGTTGCCAAGCGTCTGAATTTTGATCACGCGACCATGGGGATGCTGTAACAGTCGTAAGTGTGAGAAATGGTCATAAGTCACTTTTTTCAGTGCTGTTGTAACTTTGAATAGTCACTAAACAAACTGTTGTAAGTCAAGGAATACCTGTATTACATTACTCTGTTTGCCTTTCACTTAATGTGATGCTGACTATGAAACTTTTTTTATAAAATCATGGTTAAAAACAAATTATCTTTTGTCATGAATCATGAACCCAGCTGTTCTGTACCATACAATCTGCCTACTGGTTCTTCTTGGGCAGGAAAGGTTAAAAGAAGCTTTGAGCATTCCTAAGCAAGAAAGAATTTTGATATATTCCTGAATCACAGAGTATTTGGGTATTGGTTGATTTCTGCTTTGTACCTCTATCCTGTCTTCTGATTTGATCTACCAAACCATTCAGATTCTCAGCAGGTTTCAAGAGAGTATCAAAAAATAGCAATAATAGTAACGTGTAGAATAAGAACATAATGGTGCTGAAGAATTACATCTTAAACTCCTTTCAGAAGAGTTCAGTTTTGCTCCCCTACGGAAAAGGTGTAGTCTAACTTTTAGATGGAGGCTATTTCAAAGAAGAGGTCCCAAAGTTAAGATATAAAACCTACTTGCCTTAGCCCCTCCTTGCCTTATGAAAATGGGGCATTTCCAATATCATCTTCTATAGGGAGTCCTTGGACAAGTTGACACTAATTGGAATAGATAATCCTTCAAGTATCTAAATAATCTAGACTTCTGATTTATCTGTTAGTCCTTACCAGTGGCTTCTCCCACAGGTCTTAATAAGTCAATTCTTCTCCAGCAACTGCCCATGACTACTCTGATTCTTTTGGCTAAGGGGAATAGACAGTATTTTCTTTGACAAAGCACTGTGGATAACATTTTCTGTTTAGTCATTACAAATGGCTTTATTTTTGGGGAAAATATTTTGACATTCTATTCATCTATCCTTATTTTCTCACATTATGAGTTGCAAGATTTTATTTTCTTAAGTCCCCCCCCTCCAAAGTACAAATCTTAATCTAGTGGAAAACAGAAAATGTAAAAATGACACCTTTCTTACTCAGCAGAGCAGATCTCAGCAGTCATTCATCGTAATATTGCTTACTAAAAGAATAACATTTATGTGAATGGCGTTTAAAGAAATGTTCTAACTAATATATCTTTTTAGCAAGACATGGTTATGCTTATGGCCTGTAGTCTTGTCCATAATTGTGTCAAATCTGAAATCTGCTGTGTAAATAAAGCCAGTGTGGTATAGTAGTTATGATGTTGGACAAGAAGTAGAAATGCCTAAATCCTGATCCACTTCAACGCATGGACGTTCTGTGGAGTGACTCCTAGTTCAACCTACCTCACAGGATTATTTATGTGAGCAAAAATAGGATAGGAGCAACAAAGGTGATTACGGCACTGGAGGCTAAAACATATGAAGAATGGTTGCTGGAATTGGGTACGTCTAGTTTAATGAAAATAAGGACTAGGAGTGACATGATAGCAGTGTTCCAATATCTAAAGGGCTGTCACAAAGAAGAGGGGGACAACCTATTTTCCAAAGCACCTGAAGGCAGGACAAGAAGCAATGGGTGGAAACTAATCAAGGAGAGATCCAACCTAGAAATAAGGAGAAATTTCCTGACAGAACAATTAATCAGTGGAACGACTTGCCACTAAAAGTTGTGTGTTGTCTTAACACTAGAGGTTTTTAAGAAGAGACTGGACAACCATTTGTCTGAAATGGTATAGGGTTTCCTGCTTCAGCAAGAGGTTAGATTAGAAGACTTCCAAGGTCCCTTCCAATTCTGTTATTCTGTTATTTTGTTATTCTATTCTGTATGATCCCAAACGTATAAACACATAAATAATGAAGATTCAAAGCTTCATAAGATCCATAATTAGCTTCACTTTGATACATCTTTTCTTCTTTGCGGACTCTCTTTTACATTACAAAGGAGACTTCCCATCACACATTAACCAAACTCTTTGGCAGCTCAGTATGGACAAGAGTGTTCTTTATTCCTTTTCTTCTTCTTTATTGGGACAATAAAGTAAAGCGGCCACCACATTTTCTAGACTCACAAAGAGAGTATGGCTTAATAAGAAGCTGACGGAACATACAAAGTTCCAGGTCTATAGAGCCTGTGTCCTGAGCACACTCTTGTACTGCAGCGAGTCTTGGACCCTTTACACACGGCAGGAGAGAAAGTTGGTTATTTTTCATATGCGCTGTCTCCGGAGTATCTTTGGCATCACCTGGCATGACAAGGTTCCAAATAGCGCAGTTTTGGAATGTGCTGGAATTTCTAGCATGTATACACTATTGAAACAGCGACGTCTACGCTGGCTTGGGCATGTCGTGAGAATGGCTGATGGTCGGATTCCGAAAGATCTCCTGTATGGAGAATTAGTGCAGGGAAAGCACCCCAGAGGGAGACCACAGCTGTGATATAAGGATATCTGTAAGAGGGATCTAAAGGCCTTGGGAATGGACATTAACAGCTGGGAAACCTTGACCTCTGATCGTTCAGCTTGGAGGCTAAAGACGCAGCATGGCCTTCTCCATTTCGAAGAGACACTTGTTCGGCAGGCTGAGGTAAAGAGGCAGTCCCGGAACCAGCGAAATCCGGGGGCCGGGCAGGGGACAGAACGTATCTGCCCTCAGTGTGGAAGGGATTGCCACTCTCGGATTGGCCTTTTTAGCCACACTAGATGCTGTTTTAGAAACTCTTTCCAGAGCACGATACCATATCTTTCGAGACTGAAGGATGCCAATGATGAATGATGGGACAACTGAGGATTGGTTTCTTCTTTTGTTAAAGGAAAATCAAAGTCTTGAGAGGCAAATAGTATGATATGCTAAATGTGTGTTTACATTTAATGCGACTGGTTTTAATAGCCACATGATAGCTTGATCAGGATTCTGGCATATGGAAAGAATATTTTAAAACTGTATTCTACTCCTTAAGTTTCAATTTCTCCCAAGGAAGAACATTGCTAGTGATGCCTCTGGCAGCTTCTTATCCTTCTCCCAGTCTGGGAAAAACAGAACACATCTGAAGAATCATCTATTTGGCTTGGTTTTTACTGAGAACATGCCACAAATGGGAAGAAATAGTGGTGAGCAAAGCTTCACACCTGTCTTAATAGCAGTAGGGAGTAATTAGCTTGGTTTGCATTTTAATCTGAACATATGTAAATAACAGCTTACATTTCTCGAATTTATATGGCTGGAAAGCAAAAAACAAAACAAAAACAAAACAAAAAACTAGCTGTGGTTCTCAACTGATTCTACACTGGTAATTTGGCAGCACTATAGGCCAGGGGTCTCCAACCTTGGCAACTTTAAGACTTGTGGACTTCAACTCCCAGAGTTCCTCAGCCAGCTGGCTGAGGAACTCTGGGAGTTGAAGTCCACAAGTCTTGAAGTTGCCAAGGTTGGAGACCCCTGCTATAGGCCACAAATGTCCAATGTTCTCTCATTCAAAATAAAAACTCAGCAGCACCATGACAACTCTTCCTTTTAGGATTCAATTAAAACACGTTATTTGGAAAAGGCTGTTTATCTAATATGAACAACTAATGTACTAGAATCTGGCTCAGAATATAAAACATACAATACTTCTGAAGAGTTAAAAATCTCACTTCAAAATTTTCTGATATTTCCTGTTTTCAAGTTTTCACATACATTTATCATTGTCAATGACCTGCCAAGAAACTCATAGGAATAGCAACAATAACGGAACATTTCTACCTCAGCAAAAATTTGGAGCCTTCTTTTTTTTTTAAAGTCAAGAGATCAACTGTTTCTTTTCTTACATCTTATTTTAATGATTCTTCCTATTAAATTTGCACCGATAGAACTTCTCTTTCCATTAAAATGCAGCAACTGAGCTAAGTAATCAGAAATATCCCTTTGATTTTGTTTTTAGTGTAAGGTTTGAACTTCAAAACCAAAATGGCATTTTTTAAAAAATCCTTAGCTTTATTCATTACTTTAGGCTTTCTCCAATGTAGGAAGAGCTACTGTGAATTTGGAATCCTAAAATTCTATACATATTTTTAAAAAAGATTTAAAGTAGAAAATATTTAGTTCTACAGTATTTTGTTATTGTTGTTTTCCCATTTTTATAATGGCCTCACATAAGATGTAGAAATGATAGAATCAGAAAAATCATCAAAACATTTTAGTTGATCAAAATGTGGCCCATACAATTTGGCAGCATCAGAAACACCTAAAATGCTTGGATGTTTAAAAGGAACTATATTTAAAGTAAAACCAACAATTTATTTTTGATCAGAAATTTAAATATATGATTAACATTAATATTACTAGTTATTTATTATCTGTATAACAAGACATTTACAATAAATATCCAGTTCTGGAAAATCAATAAAAGTTTAAAGAAGCATTTCTTATGATTTAAAACAACATTAATCTGCCTGAAAATGTTTTCAGTCTACTGTATATCTCAAACGATGTTTAAAAAAGAATGCACATTAGATTTTCTGTGATGGAGGTGTAAGAAATTTGTGGGCTCTTTTAATTTATATGATTTGTTCATTTTTCTTATGCTGCATACTGCTTTAGGAGCTCAAATTATATTAAATTATCAAACAACCAAATGAAAAATTTTGCAGTAGTTAATGCGGGAAAACCTGGAAGAAGGAGTATTACATACATCGCCTTAAAATATTAGCGGGAACTTAACATACAGCATGGGAAAAAGATATACAGATGGTATACTTATATATGAGCATAATATAAAGAAATCAGATATCGCAATGAATATGCACCTTATAATCATACTACTATTTGTCCAACAAATAAAATGTCTTTATAGTCATAGTTATATAATATGATAAAATTGTCCTATGGAAAGGTACAAAGTATGAGAAAATATTTATTTTTCAGGCAGTATCCAATGCTCTGTGTATAGCTTATCTCTACATTCAGAAGTGATTCTGTTTTCAATACACAAAATAATTCATTATATTTTTTTAGATTTAGCTTGTTATCTACCTCATTTTGTATTTTATGTACAATAATGGATCTGGAAAAGTGTACAAACTTTTTTTAAATAGAAAAGTAGTTCCAAAAGCCTAATTTATAAGGAATTCTGTCTTCTTGAACCTTTTTTTTTAGGTCTAAAAAATCCAATGGAACAACAACAGCAGGTGTTTCTTCCATATTTTATTTCAGGCATCTATTAATTATTTATTTATTATTTATTTATTAATTAATTATGTTAATTCAGAGATATTGCAGGTAGGGTAAGAGCTAGATTGAGCTACATAAACACACTTCTCATCAATTACCTTTTCCAACTGGTAGCAACATTAAATAGTATCGTCTGGGAAGATTGCAAAGATACAGGAGTTCAGATTTTGAACTCATAATGGCTAAGCAAGAATAATTATACCTTAAAGAGTAGGCAGCATATATTAGAAACAATTTATTTATTTATTATTTATTTATTTATTTTATTTTATAAAATTTATATGCCGCCCAACTCCCGAAGGACTCTGGGCGGCTTACATCATAAAAAATAAAACATATAAAAACAATTTAAAAAAGAAAGGGAAAAAAAAAACCCCAACTATATTTAAAATAAAACATTCACACAACCATGCATGGGCCAATCAGAACAACTATTGGCCCCAGGCCTGCCGGAAAAGCCAGGTCTTAAGGGCTTTACGGAAGGCCAGTAAGGTGGGGGTAGTACGGATCTCGGGGGGTAGTTGGTGCCACAGAGTCGGAGAGGCTACAGAGAAGGCCCTCCCCCGCGGGCCCGCCCGCCGGCACTGCTTAGCTGAGGGGACCTGGAGGAGCCCAACCGTGTGGGATCTTACCGGTCACCGGGAGCTAT
>QLTV01003780.1:2652064-2707689 GCA_003457575.1 Thermophis baileyi
TCTATTCTATTCTATTCTATTCCATTCCATTCCATTCCATTCCATTCCATTCCATTCCATTCCATTCCATTCTGTTCTATTCTATTCACTGGATATTTTCAAACAGAAGCTGGAGAATCATCTGTTGGATATGATGTACTGAAACCTGCAGTGTGCAGAAGGTTGCACTGATCATCTCTTAGGTCCCTTCCAACTCTATGGTTCTACAGTCTATAACGCCCACATAAAAATATACGGTTCACTTTGAAGTGTTTTGTATTCAAGCAATGTACTATTAATGATAATACAGTAAACCTCATTTTACACCATGTTTTTAGCACATGCATTATACATGCATATATTCTCCCCTCCTAAAACTCAAGCTAGGCACACTATAATTATCACATTATGTTGCAGTGAAACTGAGGAACAATTTTTTAAAGCTATGAAATTTAAACGTGAGCGTATTTCCCAACTTAAAAAAATTAAATCACAATGCTACATCTGGTTTGACCTTGCTTTGGTACATGTTGGTTGCCTTTAAAAATTGCCTAACAAATATAGCTTTGGATATTACATTGACCTCTTGTAGTCTTCTCATATTTAAAAGCCTGGGAGGTCTTCATCTAGTGCCAACCAGTAGACCAGACCTCATTAGGGAGTGTTTTTTTTGGGGGAAATGTCACTACAGGAAATCTTTCCCTCTCTTGCTCAGAACCACCTCATTTACTTTGGTGGAAGGACCTTGGGAAGGACCTCATTTTAAGATCTTAAGGTCCAGGTAGGTGCATACAGGAGAAGATGATCCTTTAAGTAATCTGATCTGAAGCCAATAGACCAGCAGCTAGACTGGATAGCAATTTAACAGCATAATATAAGAAGCCCTGATAGTGCAGTGGTTAGAATGCCATACTGCAAGCAAACTCTGCCCACAGCCTCAAGGTTGAGTCAGCCTTCCATCCTTCCGAGGTCAGTAAAATGAGGACCTAGATTGTTGGAGTCAATATGCAGATATTGTAAACCACTCAGAGAGTGCTGTAAAGCACTAAGGGGAGGTATAAAAGCCTAAGTGCTGTTGCTATTGCTATATTATAGGAGCTGATCCCAGTAAGCTTTATTTTGAACCAAGTGAAGATTCCACTATTCCAAGGCAGCCACACAAGCAATCCCTTGCAATAATCCATCGGGGAAGTTACTGGAGTGTGAAAAACGGTTGTGAGACTGTCTCTGTCCAGGAAAGGGTACAGTTGATAAATGAACTGAAGTTAATGAAAGACACTCTGTACCAACAAGGCTAACTAGGTCTCTAGTGACACTGTGCAATGGACTGTGAAAATAACCTTGAGGAAACAGGGGGAAGAACCCCAACCAAGACAATAGTCAGATTAAAAAAAAAACCAATGTCCAAAGCAGAAATGTGAGGTGCTTTCAGGCTTGCAAGATTCAGTTACTGTAACTGTTTAACAAAGGCAGTATTAGTATTCCTAACTTGAGTTTTCTATTCTGGTCTACCTAGGGCTGACATAGTGATGGATCTAGGATCAGCAGTGGGTTGCTCCCGGTTTGGTCCGGTTCTGTGAACCAGTAGTGGCGGCGGGAGACTCCGCCCACCCGCCCGGGATGCATCGCACGCGAGTGCGCACACACGCGAACCGGTAGCAACGGGTTTTAGAACTCACTACTGTCTAGGGTCACTCAAAACTGGGTACTTGCTGAGATTAAAGAAGATGAACTTGACAGAAATATGCAAGAAGTTCTTCTCTAGCCAAAGGAGGTTGAAACAGCCTCAGACAGGGTTTTCCCGATTAACTTGGGTAGAAAGAGGAGGACAGGTAAAAAATAAGCAGGTTTGCAAAATTGAGAAATTATTAGTGAATAATAAAAATGCACTCGACCCATCTCAAGAACATTCATTTCTGGTCTTCCTGTATAATTGATTTCCTGGTTTGGTCTAACTCATTGGTGATAGAACTTGCTCTTTAGGGCAAAATGTCTATGGATATTCTCAGTCATCCAGGTCATGGTTGTCCCAAAGGTACTTTTTCAAAGTCAACTGGACTTTGTTTTTTTCCTTGAAGACGTTTTGCTTCTCATCCAAGAAGCCTCCTCAATTCTGACTGAATGCTGGGGAATGGAAGGAATTATATTCCTTGCAATCATCTGGTTGCACTCTGAAGGAGAGTCATCAGCTTCATTACTTTCAAAATGCTAACAACCAGATGACTGCAAGGAATATAAACCCTTCCATTCTCCAGCATCCAGTCAGAACTGAGGAGACTTCTTGGATGAGAAGTGAAACGTCTTCAAGGAGGGAAAAAAAAGCAAAGGAAACCCAGTTGCCTTTTTAAAAAGAACCTTTGGGACTCTTTGGGATAATTACATGGCCTTCTAGGACTGGCAGGGACCATCAAATGGACAGATACGCCATCCACAAACAATATTTATCTCTTGTCTGGTGTGAGTCTCAGATTACTGGCTCTTATTTAGTCCATTACCCTGCTCAAGCACTGGTTCAGAATGCCAACTGCCTCAAGTGCATTAAATCAAAAAGAGAGATATAACACTGGATCGTATCTGTCATATTGATTACAGTACTGTACAAGGGTGTGCCCATTGCTTGTTCTTCTGCCGGTAGATTTGTATATATTAGTTTATATCTCTCTATCTCTCTATCTCTCTAACTATCTCTATCTCTCTCTCTCTCTCTATCTCTATCTATCTATCTATCTATCTCTATCATCTTAAAACATATAAAAACAATTTAAAAAAAAACCATCCATATTTAAAATAAAACATTCACACAACCATGCATGGGCCAATCAGAACCACTATTGGCCTTCATCAAAAAGCCAATCTTTTTTTGAAATCTGAGGCTTGCTTTTAAAACAGACTTTTCACACTAATTAATAGCAGAAAATACAATGTAAAAGAACATTATTATGGATGATCAACAATCAATTTCATGTTTTAAAGGCTTCAGAGCCTTTTGTATGCACACATTTAAGTAAATCATCCTGCATAAGTGGCGTGTAAAATATTTCTTCCCTGAACAAGTGTCAGTTCTTTAAATAGGTAAACAATGTATATGTTCCATTAAATCATGGAAAATTATATGAAACCAGATTTAAACGAAAGATCATCGTATTTCAAGTGCAATAAAATTCTAAATTCTTCTGTTTAAAAATGACATTTTTGAGTCGTGTCTCATATTTTTAAAGAGGTCACAAAGTTTGTGCAAACTCCTTAGAGAGTCAGAGTTTTAAAGAATCTTCTTCCTGTTAGCATCTCAAAATTATAACTGTGTCTAGATTTGTCTTAAGATCTTGTCCACAATTTAGTGGACAAGACAAACAACCGTGTCACTAACTTAACAAGTGCAGTGATTCGGTTCACCACTGTGACGAGAAAGATCATAAAATGGGGCAAAATTCACTTAATAACCGTCTCACTTTGCAAAAGAAATTTTGGGCTCAATTGTGGTCGTAAGCTGAGGACTACCTATATTTCTTAAAAACTCTCTTGTGCCACATACTTTTGACAGTTTGCAGAATGAATGAATGACATGCCTCATATCGCAATAAATTGCCTACATTGTTCAGCTTGCAATATGAATTTGTTGAACAGCTGAGACAGAATAAAATGAGCGACAGCTCATCAAAGACACAATGCAATTGTCACCCAACATTTAAAACATTTGTTAAAAGAATGGGTCACTACATTTTTACTGAACGAAATAGGTTCAACCAATTCAAAGCAACAGCACCCGTTTTAGACACCACAAAACAAAGTATAGTATACTTAGCATTGTATGTTATTCCACAACGCAGAGTCAGAATGTCACCAACAATCGGCCTGGTTCGCTAAGCACATCTGGCCTCTCCTGTGAACTTCCAGCCATTTCACATGATGCTTTCTTTACTTAGCTTCAAGGCAGGAGAGGTGTGTTTTGAATGTTTTACAAATTGGCCAAAAAGCTTCGAAGCCAGGAAGAAGAAAAACAACTATTTCTGCATAGATGTCTTGTTAGCAATCCCAGGAAAGGAGCTTTGATCCCCAAATATCACTTTGTTCACAGATCAGAAAAAGAGGCAATCAAAGCAAAAAGGGCCAGCATGAATACAGCATGAACATTGTACGCCAAAAGGAAAATGCTCTTTTATGAAAGTTCTGGCACCATACAAACAAGGATTACCTGTAAAATATTATTTTCTTTTCTTTGTTAATTATTATTACATCAGCAGTGTTTCACCTGAGACCTGGTTTACAAGAACATACTTTTATATAGAACCCATCCCAATTATGGTGCAAGGACACCTTCTTTGGTTCCTATCAAGCTCCTTATTTCCAAGAATGTATCTGGGCTTCACATAGATATATATGAAGAACGGTTACAGGAACTGGGCATGGCTAGTCTAGTGAAGAGAAGGACCAGGGAAGACATGATAGCAGTGTTCCAATATTTGAGGGGATGCCACAGAGAGGAAGGGGTCAAGCTATTTTCCAAGGCACCTGAAGGCCAGACAAGGAATAATGGATGGAAACTGATCAAGGAGAGATTCAACCTAGAAATAAGGAGAAATTTTCTAACAGTGAGAACAATCAACCAATGGAACAGCTTGCCTTCGGAAGTTGTGGGAGCTTCATCACTGGAGGCTTTCAAGGGAGATTGGACTGCCATTTGTCGGGGATGGTGTATGGCAGTGATGGCGAACCTTTTTTTCCTCCGGTGCCGAAAGTGCAAGCGTGCGTGCGCCCACACCCATAATTCAATGCCCCCACCCCACCCTCCTGAGCATGCGCGTGTGACCCCCCGCGCTGCCCCGCCTCCATGCATGTGTGCATGACCTCCCCGCTCCATTTCCCGACTTCTGGTGGGCCCGGTAGGCCCGGTTTTCGCCCTCCCCAGGCTCCAGAGACTCTCTTGGAGCCAAGGAGGGCGAAAATGCCCCCGAACCTGGCCTCCCCCGCCCCCCGGAGGCCCTCCAGAGGCCAGAAATGGCCCATTTTCCGACTTCTGGTGGGCCCGGTATGCCCAGTTTTCACCCTCCCAAGGCTCAAGAGGCTTTCTTGGAGCCTGGGGAGGGCGAAAACGCCCTCCCAGAGCCTTCGCACGAGCCAAAAATCAGCTGGCCGGTGCGCACATGCGCGCTGGAGCTGAGCTAGGGCAACGGCTCGTGTGCCGGCAGATATGGCTCTGCGTGCCACCTGTGGCACGCGTGCCATAGGTTCGCCATCACGGGTGTAGGGTCTCCTGCTTGAGAGGGGGTTGGACAAGATGACCTACAAGGTCCCTTCCAACTCTGTTAATCTATCTAAATACATACAAAAACAGAGACAGTTGTGGGCTATGTCCGTTTGTCCCCTCTGACCCCCTCCTATCAAAGGTAAATTAGAGAGTATCCTGAGAAGTTCGTGAAGGTGATGGGTAACAATCTCCTGTTTCAATAAATTGTTATTACATGGTTAGCTATGGATAAAATTTCAGCTATTCCATGACAGCTTTTCAAAATGTCAGATCATATTCACCAGCTAAGAAGCTTTGATATTGCTGATAAGAAAAGAACATGGCCACAATGATGGTTCCCTCTGGCATAGCCTCTACAGGTAGTCCTCGACTTACGATCACAATTGAGCCCAACATTTCTGTGGTTAAGTGAGACAGTTGTTAAGTGAGTTATTTGCCCCATTTTATGGCCTTTCTTGCCACAGTTGTGAATTACTACACTTGTTAAGTTAGTGACATGGTTGTAGAGTGAATCTGGCTTCCCCATTGATTTTGCCTGTCAGAAGGCAGCAAAAGGTGATTACATGATCCTAGGACACTGAAGCCATCATAAACATGAATCAGTTGCCAAGTGTCTGAATCTCGTGACCATGGGAATGTGTCAAAAAATGATCATAAGTCTCATTTTCCCCCCAGTGCCGTTGTAACTTCAAACGGCCACTAAATGAATGGTTATAAGTTGAGAACTACCTGTACTGCAACTGTCAGTGAGCTGGTTCCTTGGAAATGATTAATTATATTCAAATTTCACTCTAGGCTGGTCACTAGAGTAGCTGATACAAGCCATGCATGCTGTATTACAAGGGGAAAAAGATTAAGCATATTTTTATTTATAAGTGGATGGTTTTTCCCCCCTGTGCAATTAAGGTATATGGATAAACACATTTAGTTTCCTTGGTAAGTATTTCGGATGGTGCAGCCTACTGATAGCTCATCTATATTTCCCAGAGTCCCTATTGACAGTGAAGATTCTACCATGCTTATAAACTTTATTTGCAGAGAATTGGAAGTCTAGGAAGGATTCACAACTTTTCAAGTCAGCTTCAGTATTGATTTTTCCCTACCATCTCCATACATTTGGGGATATGCCAGGAAAGCAGGAGAACTGACTGGCTGAAGAATGACAGCTTAGATTTCCTGAGGATTCAGAAAGTACCTGCAATAAAGTATGCTTTTTTTCCTTGCGAATTGTACAATAGTCTGACTAAGTTTATACTAACAAAGGGGGAAAGGTTTTATCTTCTGTATTAAACTGAGAATTAACTCTGGGCCCACAAAACTACAAACTTGTACAAATTTCATTTTAGTTTAGGGTGCCAAGACCAACCTACGCCAGCAGTTTCATATCGATACAAACCATGAAAGTTGTAAAAGAGAAAAATGGAGTTCTATCGAAATAAAAGTTGAGGAACATGGACGCACAAGGGAGGTGATGTTTGAATACATTTAGAATGTGTATAAATCTAAAGTATACTTTCAATTCTTGTGAAGGTCTTGTCAAGGTGGAAGAAAATGCCGTGTCTCCAATTTTTCTAATATAAATAAAACTCATTGAGTTAGATTGTCCTAGACTTTTGCATAACTGATGGCTGCTGTTCACAATTCAAAAACCCATGGAAAACACGAAGGAATATGACAAAATAAACATATGAACAAGAGGGCTGCTATTCTTATCTTACAGATAAAATTATATCAAAGAATTGAAAGAAATGTAATGTTGAGAGATTTCCCCTGCCAATTGTTCAAGAACTAAGAGTAGCAGAAGGGCATGCATATACAGTATATAAAAAAATCTGAATGTATAAAATTGGTTAATAAAGACAAAAAGAAGCTTCAGAATACTATTTTATATTATTTAATGCTGTTTTAGCAAATATTTTTTTTTCAAGTTTCCCACTTTCTAAAATGCCCCATCTCCTGTTGTATTAATTATGTGAAATTTCTTATCTTCTATAGTAGAAGGCAAGAAACTTAACATATACAGTATGTCACAGAAGTGAGTACACCCCCTCACATTTTGTAAATATTTAAGTATATCTTTTCATGTGACAACACTGAAGAAATGACACTTGGCTACAATGTAAAGTAGTGAGTATACAGCTTGTATAACAGTGTAAATGTGCTGTCCCCTCAAAACAACGCAACACACAGCCATTAAGGTCTAAACTGCTGGCAACAAAAGTGAGTACACCCCTAAGTGATAATGTCCAAATGGGGCCCAAGTAGCCGTTTTCCCTCCCTGTGTCATGTGACTCGTTAGTGGTACAAGGTCTCAGGTGTGAAGGGGAAGCAGGTGTATTAAATTTGGTGTTATCGCTCTCACTCTCTCATACTGGTCACGGGAAGTTCAACATGGCAATGAACTCTCTGAGGATCTGAAAAAATGAATTGTTGCTCTATATAAAGATGGTCTAAGCTATAAGAAGATTGCAAAGTCCCTGAAACTGAGCTGCAGCATGGTGGCCAAGACCATACAGCAGTTTAACAGGACAGGTTCCACTCAGAACAGGCCTCACCATGGACGACCAAAGAAGTTAAGTGCCCGTGCTCAGCGTCATATCCAGAGGTTGGCTTTGGAAAATAAACGTATGAGTGCTGCCAGCATTGCTGCAGAGGTTGAAGGGGTAGGGGGTCAGCCTGTCAGTGCTCAGACCATACGCCGCACGCTGCATCAAATTGGTCTGCAGGGCTGTTGTCCCAGAAGGAAGCTTCTTCTAAAGATGATGCACAAGAAAGCCCACAAACGGTTTGCTGCAAACAAGCAGACTAAGGACATGGATTTTTGGAACCATGTCCTGTGGTCCGATGAGACCAAGATAAACTTATTTGGTTTAGATGGTGTCAAGCGTGTGTAGTGGCAACCAGGTGAGGACTACAAAGACAAGTGTGTCTTTCCTACAGTCAAGCGTGGTGGGAATGTCATGGTCTGGGGCTGAATGAGTGCTGCCGGCCCTGGGGAGCTACAGTTCATTGAGGGAACCATGAATGTCAACATGTACTGTGACATACTGAAGCAGAGCATGATCCCCTCCCTTCGGAGACTGTGATGGACTGGCCAAGCATGTCTCCAGACCTAAACCCTATTGAGCATCTGTGGGGCACCCTGAAACAGAAGGTGGAGGCGCGCAAGGTCTCCAACATCCACCAGCTCCATGATGTTGTCATGGCGGAGTGGAAGAGGGCTCCAGTGGCAACCTATGAAGCTCTGGTGAACTCTATGCCCAAGAGGGTTAAGGCAGTGCTGGAAAATAATGGTGGCCACACAAAATATTGACACTTTGGGCCCCATTTGGACATTATCACTTAGTGGTGTACTCACTTTTGTTGCCAGCAGTTTAGACCTTAATGGCTGTGTGTTGCGTTGTTTTGAGGGGACAGCACATTTACACTGTTATACAAGCTGTATACTCACTACTTTACATTGTAGCCACGTGTCATTTCTTCAGTGTTGTCACATGAAAAGATTTACAAAATGTGAGGGGGGTGTACTCACTTCTATGACATACTGTAAGTATGGTAGATACTCACTGAAATAATGTAGAATACAATACTGTATACATTTATTTGCTCTAGAAGAACTAGCAATTCTACAGAGATGGAAGGTATTATTTGTTAATGTTATTTTTTTGAAAAGAATTTCACTCAATCACTTTATCTTAGGTATCATTTGTAGCATATCATTTAGGAGCTAAAAAAAACTTTACAAGGATACATCCTGAAACAAAAGCATAAAATGAAATGCAAGATGTTTTTGTTGTCCTTGTCAAAAAAATTATCTTAATTGCTCTGAAGTTCATTGTATTTAGCCAAGTGTTTGATGTTCCTGCAAGATGTATTGTGTAATCTTTTGGTTCATGATTATTATGATTTAAAGTCAAATGGAACATTGGATTAATGTAAATAATTGTTTACAATACATCCTCTGTCTCATTATTTCTTTGAATTTTACTCTTTATCCTAATTGCATATTTTATAGTAGAAAATTGTAACAGTATAGGCTCCTTTACACAAAATTACATGAATGATCTATCTAGTAATTCAATAGGACTTACAATTACTATTCTCCAGGGTTTCATATATTGGACCTAGGACCTCTGGCATACAAACAATGTCACACTGAAATCAAGGCCTTGCCCATTAAAAAGTATTCCCCATTAACTGCATAATGTGTTTATAATGGGCAACAGTCAATAATGGAGACAATCCAATTCTTCTGTAATGAATATATAAGAACAAACCCAAGTTTTTATTACATTTCACTTCTGCTATAAACTGGAAGGTAAATAGAAATTTGCAAATTAGTTTGGTCTAAAAGTTATATAGCCAAAAGGAAAAGAACCAAAAATGGTTTCTTTTCTGTAGGGAAGGTAAATTAAAAAGAAAAAAAATATATACGCAGTCTTTCTATCTTTGTGCAAAAATAGAATAATCTATAAAATATCATTCCTTGTTCTATTTCTTTAGCTCATTGAGTTTGGTAATTGGATTGAAGCAAGTAGATCTTCATAAATCAGAATGGCACACACATTCTAACCATTTCAAATTATAATTCAGAATGTATTGCACTATTATTTAATTCTAAGAATGTTTATTTAAGATTACCAAAAAGTTCCAAATACCTTATGTCAGTGGTTTTCAACCTTTTCTTCACCACGACCCCCTTTAAATACTTTGGTGAATTTCAACAACTAATACAACGGACCATGGCCACAGACCCACAATACTTAGCTCAAGATTTAAATCATAACATTTTTTCAAGTCTTCACGGACTGCCTGTGACATCGTGGCCCACCAGCATGGGACCCCCAGGGGTCTGCAGACTACAGGTTGAGAACCACTGCCTTATGTCTTTTCTAAAAACATGCCACATGTCATTGTAAAGCAAAAAGATACATCAGTGGACATCACATTGTGATCCAAGCCTCACACCTTTTGTATGTGTATGAAATATTGACAGAGGTTGGAGCTTGGATAGCAATGCTGTGTTCACCTGCTGTCCTGTTTTGACTTTTCCCAGTAGATATTAAACATTAACCCCTTCAAAAAAAAAAAACCCCCAAAAAGCTCCACAATTGGGAAGATATGGCTCACAAGTCTTGAAGAGATCATTGAAAAATGTAAGGCTGTATAACTTTCATTTTCAATGTTGACAGAAATAGAAATTGAAAATTCTATTGGTATATGTTATTAAGACTTAGATCTATTCAATCCTAGGTCCTTCTGGCTTTGCTTATTAGTTGTTGAAATTCACAACTAATCTATATAAGCTTGGTGCTGACATAGATAGCTTGTCTCCCATTCATTTCTTTGGAAGGGAAAATATAAATAAAAACTACTAAGAAGAAGGAAAAACAAAGGCACTCTTCCCCGTGGAAATTGCTGGAACAACCAGTTTTCAGAAATTATGGTGTTTTTCCATAGTTTTCTGTGACGTTGTTAAGAACTACAAAGTTTAATTCTTGCTTTTCATTTAAATAATGACTTTTTTTTCTGGAAATAATCCTAAGAAACTTTTAACATTCATTCCTGGTTTAACATTGAACTTACATCTCCATTTTCTGGATTGCTCATATCTTTAATGAAAAAAAAACACATAATAGCTATAAAATAAAATGAATATATTAATTTTGCTCATGATATTCCAGGTTAATTATAGGAGGACAGATATCCTATGATTTGAAGAGGGTGGACCTTATTCCTATCTTGTTGATTCAAGGCTTGATATCCCCCCCCCCTATGTTTAGCATAGAAGATATAATCAAATAAAAGGTTAATTTCAAAGTAATGGGAGATCAGGAAAAGAACAACAGCTATAACATCCAATTTTGGTGAAGGAAGGAAAGAAGGATGGATGGATGGATGGATGGATGGATGGATGGATGGAAGGAAGGAAGGAAGGAAGGAAGGAAGGAAGGAAGGAAGGAAGGAAGGAAAGAAGGAAGGAAGGAAGGAAGGAAGGAAGGAAGGAAGGAAGGAAAATTTAACTTACTTTTGGATGGTACTGGCAAATTAGAACGGACTACTATCAAGGAATCTGCTTGTACCCGAAGCAAATATTTTTTTGCAGTTTCATAATCCAGAGATTTTTGAATGGAGATAACTCCTGTTCTATTGTTAATGGCAAACACTCCTGGAATGCAGAAAAAGAAGGTTTTATAAACATTTTAGGAATAGATAAAATGGCTTCTTTAAAATTATGCTATGTATCTGAAACGGAATATGTTAAATTTACTTTTTTCCATTTTTTACTTCTTCCCTCCTCCTCCTCTTCCTTAAAAATATACTTTACTGAGACTAAATGCAAGGCCACGTTAACTTACCGTCTTCATTTCCTGAAACAATGGAATAGACAATTGTTTGATTCAAGGCAGCAGCGGTTACCACAACCACTTGAGTTCCTTTGGGGGCACCTTCACGCACAGGTGGGGGCCTACAGAATTAGTTGAAATAGATTTATTGTTTATTTTGGTCGCATTGTCAGTATTCTCCTGATATATTCAATGTATCTATGAAACTGAAGTAGAAACTGAAAGCTACATGTAAACCAATCAAAGGAATGAGAATAAAGGGTTAACATTTGCAGACATTAACACTGGCAAATGAGTGGAATGCAATTTCAGTAGTTTAATAAGTAGTCAACAGTCAAAATCCATCTAATCTAGCAGGCTATTTCCCACCATCCAGTCTTCTGACTCTGCAAGTGCACAAGTAGGAAGACACAGTGCACACAATCTTTCAGAATTGTTCTTGCTATTTTCCTAAGATCATTATGCCTCTGATTCTGGAAACATCAAATAATAGCAATAAAGTCTAGTTCCATGGCACATCAAGAAGGTAAGGGTCTCTCAAATTTCATGGGAGAGAGCACTGCCAAGCAAAGGTGCTGCCACGGAGAAATTGCATCCATAAATGCAAGTTGACCAATCAGCTGTATAAGAGGGAAGGTAATCTGATAGCATCCTGATCTCAAGTTGTTTAGGGCTTTGATGTCATAAGCAGAACCTAATTGGTAGCAATGCAGATTCTTTAATTGCACTTGGCGACTTGCTTACACTGAGTTTAGACATTGTCAAGCATATGAAGTACTCCAGACCAAGAAACAGATGCCAGGTGTATCTAAAACTACTTTCATTAAGATCTTGCAATGTGCTTCTCCTCTTCTTATATAGCTTCAGTTGAATTTGAATTCAGGGACTATCTGATCCCTTACTCAGGACTTCTGCAATGCTTATCTGTTTGTTGCCTTCGTAACAGATCTTCCCTGTCTCCATCAAAGTCATCCTCTTTATTCTCTACTGGAATAGAGCTGAGCATCAATTTACTGATGACACCAAAACTTCTCATGATCAACTCCAGGAGGTTCAGATAGCTGTTGAATAACCATTGCTTTGAGGCAACTCATAGCATAGCCACCATTGTGCAGAAGAACAATTGCTATTTTCTGTGTCTATCCCTGCAAGTAGAAGTGAAACCTGCAGCTCACAGTTTAGAAGTATATTGTGCTTGACAATATAGCAAAAGCAGCTAAAAGATTGGGCAGGATGAATAGAGCCACACTTCCCCCCCCCAGCAAAACCCATCTTCAGTCTGATTCTGTCCCCAAACTAAGCCCAAATTAGCTAGTAAGATTGTTACGAAATGACAATAGTTGCAAATATTTTATTTTCTCAAAAATCTTGCCTTGAAAAGTTTGTGTTTTTTTGTGACTTTAAATAGTTGATCTCCAAAGGATCCATAGAAGATTTCAAAAGGTGGGAACTACTGTTTCTTTTAAGCCCAACAGTACATTTATGCAAAAAGATGCTCACCACACCACTTCAATAAGCTGAGATGATCAGGAATAAAACTGCTGTTGACTCAAAAAAGGAATCTCATTAAATTGTACGAGATGAAGCTCCAAACATCTCATTGTCATCTGTGTCAAAAGTCAACATGAAGATGAACTCCCCCTCTGGCAAGTTCCTTTCATATTTCTGAAATGGATACTTGAGGCTTAAACATCATCATCATAAGTTCTTAATCATCCTGAACAGCTGTGCTAGCTAGCTATTAAGACTCAATCTCACAGGTATATTATGTTAGAAACCATCTCATTCTTGCTGGGGGATTTACGCTATGAGATCAAACTTCACCTGGTAATTGTGTGATCATGCTGGGGGAAAGGTAAATTGATCACCACCTCAATACACTGTTCCTATGTGAATATTTGATGACAGCTTCTGTAAACCCAATACTGCACGGAGATACGACACTAGGCTTCTAAATGAAGCTAGCATCTTCAATATAAATGATGGCTTGTGTCCCATGACACAATAATTGAATTCTCCAACCATCTGAGTCTACATCTACCAGCATGGTCAGGGAAATTAACACAATATAGCCAATTAAAGTATATTGAATTTAGTTGATTCCCCCCCCTTTTTTTGATGTGGGCTATATGCTTAATAATACCAACTGGATTAAAGTTGGGATGGTAGATGGATTTCTTAATTGTAAGCAAGTTATATTTGCAAATCTTAAAAAAACCTTTTTTTTTCTCCTCTTGATTTGTTATTATCAAAACCTGGCCGGTTGACTCTTTCCAGGTCTGTACTTCTAAATGAAGTGTTTAAAAAATGTAAAAAAACTTTTAAACCATTCTTTTGATCTGTGTTGGCTTTTGGCACATTTTAAAGTATAGTAATGTCCCTATAACTCTGATTCTAACATTTCTAAATTCTATGCATTGAGAATCCAGCAGCTTCCATTGATTAGGAGAGTCTTTTGCATTTATCATACGACAGTTTGAAGTACAGTAAGTGCCCAGAGAAACATCCAAATGCATATTATTTGTAACTCAAATGTAATTGGAGTTTACTGATTTTATTTCCTTGAGCATATGTGAGACTAGGCTGAAGCTACCACACCTTAAGATGAAGCAGGCACACAAGCAGCATGGATAAAAACCAGGAATCTTATCTAAAAGATCCCTCAAGAGTGATCCCTTATCATCAGGATTGGCACTGTGATGTTACCTAGTTTGGATAATGAAACGTCTGCAAGAAAACAAGCAAGCTCAGAGAGGACCAAGGACCTCCCTCTCCGAGTCACATCAACAGCTATCAGACTTGAAAATCAATAAGGCAAGTCTTGTGAATCAAAAAAACAAGGACTTTGGGAGATAAAGTGGTCCTGAAACTCGCCCACTCTTTAAGTTGTCTTTGGATCCAGACTTGGTGGCTTCTGTCCGTCTAGCTCAGGGGTGTTAAACTCAATTTCATTGAGGGCTGCATCAGGGCTGTGGTTGACCTCGGGGGGGCCGTGCGGGCGTGGCTGACTGGGTGGGTGTGGCCAACTGGGTGGGCATGGCCAGTTTCACACCACTCACAGGGCATGGCCGACTGGGTGGGCATGACCAGCTTGACGCCACTCCCCAAACTGCTGGCATGTTTCATCTTCGTACTGGGTAGACCGGGCCGAAGCCACACTGGCCCGATGTTTCCTCTTTGCATTGGGTAGATTGGGCTGAAGCGACACGGGGTGGCCCCTTACATTTTCCAGAAAGGCCCTGTGGGCCGGATCCGACCACATCGCGGACCGGATGCGGCCCACAGGCCTTGAGTTTGACACCCCTGCTCTAGCTAGTGCCTGCAGCCTAGTTGAGAAGATATGGGTAAATGTATGTGTGCATGTGAGAAAGAACAAATATACAGTACATTGTAACTATTAAAATTTTGCTGTTACTTTAAATTCACTGGGTCTCTGTTTACAGGTAGTCCTTAACTTACAGAAGTTCATTTAGTGACTGTTCGAAGTTACAACAGCACTGGAAAACGTGATTTTCACACTTATGATCGTTGCAGCATCCCCATGGTCATGTAAATCCAGTCACTTGGCAACTAACTCATTTTTATGACAGTTGCAGTGTCCCGGGGTCAAAGGATCAGCTTTTGTGACCTTCTGACAAGCAAAGTCAATGGGGAAGCCAGATTCACTTAACAACTGTGTGACTAAGTTAACAACTGCAGCGATTCGCTTAATAACTGTGGCAAGAAAGGTCGTAAAATGGGGCAAAATTCACTTAACAGCTGTCTCACTTAGCAACTGAAATTTTGGGCTCAATTGTGGTTGTAAGCCGAGGACTATCTGTAGTCCAAAGAACTGGCTACGCCTCGATGTTCAGTTGAAAGTGATTTGAGTGTGGCTGTTGACCAGGGCTGTGAATGTGTTGAGTGAGTGACCACAAGCCGAAGCTGGGAGTGCATACAATGCCAACTAATGCAATCAGGTTCAAAGTTCAGTTAAATCTTATTGTTGAAGTCTTGAAATTTTGGATAAAATTTATATAAATACATTGGTAAAAATAATCCATCAGCTGATTTGCAAATGTGTTTGTACTGCAGATTATAGCTCAAGCAGCTTTTCTTTCTTTGAATCTTCAATTTATTTAGGACAGATGTGTCAAACCTGCAACCCAGGGGCCGAATCCGGCCTGCAATAGCCTCAGAGTTCTCCTGCGATGCCGTTTCGGAAATGGCAAGGGACTGGCCTGTGCAGCCCTGTCCACGCCCACCCGGTCGGCCACAATGACCAGGCCACGCCCACCCGGGTCCCCAAGGGCAAACAAAATCCTGATACGGCCCACAATGGGATTGAGTTTGACCCCCCTGATTTAGGAGAAGAGCTCCCCACATATAAAGGTGCAACAGAAGTTTATTGCTAGCTCTGATTTAGTGATTTTTTTTGGTCCCAGCCTTTAATATCCGAGGATTGAGGCCCAACAACTTCATAGAAGCAAGATACAGATATGTGCTTTGCTACATGTAGGGTCACATACAAACCGAAGCCTTACATTGAATGAGTGAGAATGAGGTTCAGCATGGGTTAACCATCTTGTTCTATGCTAAAAAAAAAAGACCTTGTCACTGACTCAGAAATGGTTTTTCCCAGTTTTGATAGCTTTATTTGTGATGCAAAACTTTGGTGTACACAAAACGTATACTATTTAAATAGTACTTAACAGATACTATTAAATAATAAACAAACTAGCATTTGAACACAGGACTAGAGTCTTGACATCGGTATGTTATTACTAGTTCTTGTTTTATATTTCAAACAATTTAAGTAGGTATCTTTAATTAGGAAGCTGTCTGTTGCATTCCAAATTGATTTAGAAACCCTTTTAAAACATTAACAACTTTTGGATTCTACAAGAGGGCTTCTTCCATAAAGCAGAACTAGAATGAAGGCCCTTTTTGGGGAAAAAATGAAGTACTTGCTTTTATTTATGTCGATTTATTTATTTTTAACAGGATTGCATAAGCTTTGCTTTTGTAAATGTGTTCCAATCATTGATTCTGAAATAAAACAGCAATACCATCCCCTTTCCTTGCAATATTTTTCTTTTGAGAACCAAGCTAATTATATTGTACTGTAAAACAGTACAGGGTAGGTGTCGAACTGAATAATGCAAGTCTAAGAAAAAATGCTGAAAAACTTAAAAATGCTGTAGGCTTCACCTTTTTGTACCTCAGTGCAACAATTCTCAGTGAAACAATACTATAACTAATCTGAACAATAAGCAAAGATAATGGAAAACAGCTCTCCCACACAAAACTGTTACACAAAAGAGGAAGGAGTCAGACAGACATAAATACTATATATAGTATGTACATTGCTACCAGTGGTGGGCTCCAAATTTTTTAACAACCGGTTCTCTGCCCTAATGACTGGCTGGGTGGGCATGGCTGGGTGGGTCAAGTGACTGAGTGGGCGTGGCCAACTCTACGTCACTTGTGTGGGTGGTACCTGTATGGGGCAGGCAGGGTTGGGGAGGGAATCCAGGGGTCTCTGGTGGGGGGGGCTGTGGAAGGAAAGAAACTGTGTGTGTGTGTGTGTGTGTGTGTGTGTGTGTGTGTGTGTGTGCGTGTGTGTGTGTGTGTGAGAGAGAGAGACTGCATCAAGCTAGACTGGGAAAGCTGGCTGCAAAAGGAAGAGAAGCTGGGTAAGCTGGACCCATACGCTTCCCGGGTCCCCTCATCCCAGAAGCAGCAACCTCGCACTCTCCCCTCTCTGCTAGCCCCTTTCTTCGCACGGGATCACCCAGCAGCGGAGACGGAGAGGGAGAAGGGGGCAGCGGCGGCTGCTAGCATTGAGGGGAGAGTCCCACACAGAAACAGGAGCACACAGAAACAACGCCCCGTTCTCCCTCTCCGTTGCTGGGTGATCCCGTGTGAAGAAGGGGGCTAGCAGAGAGGGGAAGAGTGCGAGGTTGCTGCTTCTGGGACGAGGGGACCCGGGACACGTCTGGGTCCGGCTCATCCGGTTTCTCTTCCTCTCGCAGCCAGCTTTTTTGGGCCATTTTCAGGCCATTTTTCCGGCTGTTTTTGGCTGGGAAAATGGCCAAAAACGGCCCGAAAAACAGGCAGGGCCGGGGCCAGCCGGTGGTCCGATTTACCAGTTCTCCAAACCATGCAGAATCGGAACAACTGGTTCGGGCGAACCGGTCCAAACTGGATGCAGCCCACCTCTGATTGCTACTCTATATAGGTCTTATGTCTATGAAACAGCAGTGCCTGGAATTCACTGATTATGATTTTAGCATTTTCCTTTAAATAAAGATAAAAGAAAATCAGTTGTCCTAGGATTGAGTGCCCCCAATTGTGAGTGAAACCTATCAGTCATAACAAAACCTAACTTCTAGCACATCTACAGAGCAACCTTTTAGCCCCCAGCTTGTGAAAACATACTGTCTGTGTGACAGCGAACACCAGCTATGGATATACATACATTTCATTTATCAGTGTAACACCTGGAAACTGAAGCAACCTTGAAAATGATCTGGGTTGTCCTTTCCTGTAATGGTGGCAGTTCCATATTATGAAAGATACCCCATAATTAAAAGAAAGCTTCGATGTTCACCAAAGGAGAAATGTATTTTATTTTAAAGTTCTATATATTTCAAGACAGACTATTTCATTTTTGCACACTTTTGTCTCTGCATACCACTGCAATAAAACATATTTTCCCAGTGTGAGTGACATTATTTGCAAAGAATGTTCCACAGAGCTGTGAAATTTTTCACTAGGCACCCTCTTCAAACTTCTCATATTAGTTCACAAAGTTTTGACCTTTCCAATGGTATTTACCTCTAAAAAGCGATGACAAGGGAGTTTCGCTATTATTACAATGAACCACTGACATGGCCTATTATCTTTAAATGTCAAACATCATTCTGAGGGACTTAATAACATCAGGTGCAATGCAACTTTGTGTAATCTTTGCAATAATTTGGTGAAAACCACAAGTTTAAATATATTTATCACAGATTCAGCAGAATCTTAAAAATGGGAAAGCATACCATCCTCTTTAAATAACCTGAGTAGTTAAATATTGTGAGATAACTGAAAGTTTAAACTATGGGAAGGTTATTCTCTAAGCTGGAATGAAGGGCAAACCTCCCTAGATAAATAAGATGGATTACCAAATTCAGTTGCTACATTTATTTGATTTGTTTAAAACAATTTTGTTAAGTGAACTTGCCATTTTTCAATTGTTTTATTTTGATAAAGGCAGGGGCTAAAAAAAATTTTTTTGCTTCATAGTAATAATCGAAGAAAGTCTTTGGTTATTGTGGCTGCTGATGCAAAACTTTGTTTTGATTATATGTCTCATGTCTTCTGTATTAAATTCCCTTAAGGATATTTTCTGAGCTTCATTTATTAGACTTTGAAAGAAGACAGAAAAAAAGAATCTTTTCATACAGAATCTTCTGAGGAAGAATATTTTGTTCTCCCTTTCTGAACATCTCAGAAGAGGAAGCTTCTCTATATTTTTCAATGAAAATGTTACTGATATTAAGAACAAAGGATGTTAGGACAATGACCAAGTCTGCATACAAAATAAACAGAAAATAGATGGAAAAAAAGCAAGATGGAAAAAAAGCAAGATGGAAAAAAAGCAAGCATATTACGGTACAAAAGTATGACTTCAGCCATTTTTGGCCTTCGGAGGAAATTTTGAGTAAATAAGAGATAATGTAGAGTACTATTGTAGTCCAAAGTTATTACAACTAGTTCAGGGCTGAATATGGAGGATTTATAGAAATGCAAAATATAGGCAACTTTATAATTTGCATTGTTTGAGGCAAGGACTTTGAATCATGCCCCTAAATTCTCTATTGATGATTGTCTGCTGTAAAAGAAAGAAAGAAAGAAAGAAAGAAAGAAAGAAAGAAAGAAAGAAAGAAAGAAAGAAAGAAAGAGGAAGAGGAGGGATGGGAGGGAAAGGAAAGAAGGAAGAAATTATATGACAAAAGAATGACAATATTCCTTATATTTTAAGGCAGTTGTAAGTCAAATTTTCAGTATGGTATAAGTCAATTCCAAAATTTATATTACATACAAACCAACAAAATGAATACTGGATTACAGGGAATAACTAATTAACATCCACTATAGATAATTTCTTCAGCCTATCCATGTAAGAAAGATGTAACATTTTCATTCATATGTATGTGCAAATGTGTGCACACACACACACACACACACACATATATATATATATATTAAAAATACATAAATTTACATTGGCTTTAAGAGCATTAATAGCCTTTCTAATTTCCTATTGAAATACAACATTTATAGGTCTTACTCTTTACTCAAAATGTCTCCTGAACAATTATTTATATCTGATTCCTTAGTTCTCTGACAAGTTCTGATAAGGATCTATGAACTTTCATACCAGCATTTGATATGAAAGAACAGCAGAGCCTTAATTCTATTAAGACATCACACTTTGTAATATATTATCATAATAATTTATTATTATTAATAATAATAATCCCATAGTTATAGAAAAAATCTTGGCCTCTACCAAAGCCTATGTGCATTCTGGGGATTCTTCTGGACTCATGGCATTATGTAAAATTTTGGGATTTAAGTTCAGGATTTTTTTTCCTCCTTTGAACCTAAGTCCCTAATGTACAAAAACTAGCCGTATCAGAAACAATGGTGAGGGCCAGGGGTGGGTTCTAACTTACCTTGCTGCCAGTTCGCTTCCTCCCGCGCCTCGTGGCTGCGCCTTGTGGGCACGCACAGTGCCGAAAAATCCGAAAAAAATTCCCCCCCCCAAAAGCCGAAAACAAGATGGTGACGCATGAGCAGTGCCAGAAACTCGGCTTCTGCGCATGCACAGAAGAAAAAAAACCCGGACAAGACAAAAAAAAATCCCCCCCAAAAAAAATTCCCCAAAAAAGATGGCGGCATCCACGGACCGGCACCGACAGAACTGGTTCCATGATGTCATCATGACATCACCAGCATGTCGCTACCGGTTCAAGCGAACCAGTCCGAACCGGGAGGAACCCACCTCTGGTGAGGGCAACCAAACAATAGGACTGTATTCTGAAGTGCCTGAAAGAAACAAACCTGGGTGGGATAGGAGGAGATGCAACATATTTTACAAAGGACAAAAGGGTTTCTGCGACCATTAGCTATCTCAAGAAACAGAAATTATAGGCATTATATCTAAGGATGTCTGTCTTTTCTAATATCTAACAAAAACAAAGAAAGCTTTTATTGTATATTAATGACTTGTTGCTTTCTGATATACCTATCATATACTGAATGCATGTAATCAATTTGTTTTGTTCCCTACATAAAAGCTGATTTCTCCCCTTTAACAAACTGGCTCTCCCCAATTATATTTAACCCATCCCATCCCATTTGGCAGGAAAGGTGTACTGCAGGACCCATCAGTGAGGAGAGACATCTGGCTGTATAGACTGAGTTGACCATAACCCTGCTGGCTTTTTATAAAGCCCTGAAAACATAGTTTTGCCACGAGAACACAAAAGCAGAGTAAAGCCAATGCAATGGCTGTACGGATTGTCTAGATCAGGGCTGTCAAACTCGCGGCCCAAGGGCCAGATGTGTCACATGCTGGCCACGCCCACACCTGGTTTAGCGAAGGGGGGGAAAGTGCCAATACATCACGTGACGCCGCCATGAC
This sequence comes from Thermophis baileyi, assembly GCA_003457575.1. NCBI lineage: Eukaryota > Metazoa > Chordata > Lepidosauria > Squamata > Dipsadidae > Thermophis > Thermophis baileyi. The sequence continues at coordinate 2,673,318 of QLTV01003780.1, forward strand.
GATGTGAGTTTGACACCCCTGGCCTAGATGAATGGGATTATGATGGGTTCTTTTGTTTTTATATTAGATTGTTATTGAATTGTTGTAGTACAGTATATATAAATATATAAAAGATATAAATTTAAATAATAAAATAATAAACAAACTATAGGATCAGTTGCTGAGATCATCAACTTTCTTATTAAAAAAAAACTTTTTAAAAGTTTCATAAGAATTGGCCTCTCTCTCCAAGTGCAGCCTAGGACCGACTGCGCTCCCTGGAAAAAATTGAAATATGTTACTGTATTTAGTGCTTGAAAATAAAATGTCTGAACACCTGTTAAATGTGTCCACAGGCAATGCATATTATTATTGATTGCACATTTAGTTAGCAATTTATTGCCTAGAATAGTAATCCAAGGCTGTTAACTATGACTTTCTAATTGCGGAAGAGGACAAGAGAAGTTATACATTAATTAATAAAAAATAGCATACCTTGGAACTTTTAAAAGAGAATTTATCGCAAGAGAATTTATTCTGAAGATAAAACCACAACAACAACAACAAGGAAAACATTTTCTCCTTTAGGTCTAATTTTCCATCTGGTCTCACAATTTTTTAAAATGGAATAAAATGGAATGAAAAAGAGGCTTTCTATTATTTTTCTGCAGAAATATTTTAATTTTTTTTAGTAAGTCACTTCTGTACAAGTCACAGCTTATCACACCTTTATGTATCTATTAATTCTTGCGTACATTCTGTTCTTATTTATATGTATGTGATTCTGCTGACCTGAAAAATCTCTATTCCAAGTACGAATACTGATCTGATAACAGTACTTGCACGTAAAAAAGATCAGTATTTCCTGGATATTTTATTAGCTAAGGCAGTGGTTCTCAACCTTCCTAATGCCGTGACCCCCGCCCCGCCGCCGCGACCCTGCCCCACCCCCTCCCCGCACGCGATGAGGTGACAAAAGGGGCGTGGCGGGCTAGCACATGCTTAGGCGACCCCTGTAAAAGGGTCATTCGACCCCCAAAGGGGTCGCGACCCACAGGTTGAGAACTGCTGAGCTAAGGTATTATAAACTGAGTCCGTGAGTCCTTATAGAAGATGCAGTACAGCAGGACATGAGCTACAATTTAAATGGCCCCTTATCCACAGAGGCATAATCTCAGTTCATATAGTATTTTTTTGTATTGGTCCTCCAAAACTGCTGTAGGAGGTGCATTGCAACGTGCTAAAGTTAATGCCCTTCAGATATTTGGGATGCTTATTCGATATAAATATTTCCCTGCTTTAATGTTTCTCTGAATGTGACCAAATTCTGCTGTGTTGCATATAAAATGAGGCAAACTTTAACTGCCCACTGTTAATCCACCACCAATGGCAATGTATTACCCTGCCTGCCTTTTATTATTTTTTACTATTATTATTATTGTTTTTTTTATTTTATTTTTTAAATTCTTTTTAAGGATTTTTTAAAAAATATTTTTTTATCAAAATGCAAGATACAAAGGAAAATAAAAAGTAATGGAAAACTAGGGGAAGGAAAAAAAGTCTCTTTGGCACAGTAGAAGATAATAACATTACAACCTAAACTTTTTACTTTTATACAATAGTATTTAGGAAGTACTTTTTCTAAATTTTAAAATATTAAATTTTTCTTTAAAAACATTTATTGTTATTATTGTTGTACTACTAGTGTTATTGTTTTAATGCTTTTATTTGCTGGTGTGTGACCATAATAAAGACTGATTGATTGATTGATACAAATACGTAAAGCTGCATTAATGGAAAAGTAAGATAACTTAGTGTAATAGCAAGATTACATTAGGGATCATTACTTGCTACATATTCTAGAAAGGGGGGGGTCTGTTTTCATAGGTGTCAGTGCAGGAATGACCAAGGTGCATGATGATGTCATGACACAAGCCATGAGACCGTCATGGTTTTGAGATCCAAGTACCTGAAGGGCAGAACAAAACAGGCCACATTTACATTATGATGTCATTACGACTGTTTCGTTGTTTTTTGTCATTGTGGCCAGCAAGCAAAACTTATGCTTGCATTGATTTGAGTCTAGAACACCACCTACCAATGAAAGAACAGCAAAGGAGTCAATTCAACCCATGTCATGAACAACACAAGAACAGGAAAAATATTCTCCTCTGGCAGTTGATTTGAGGTTTCTTCCTAAGGCATATCCATGGTAGTTTATTTATTTTTTTTCTTTTCGTTTCAGCTCAACAAAAGAAGAAATGTAGTTTTTGCATTTGGCACCCTGAAAACTTAACAGCATGGTCACCCTATGCATAAAGCACATGTATACAGTACTGCAAACCTTTGTATTTGGACACTTGCCGGGAAAGGACAATTGCACAACCAGAAAACACAAATAGCAATATTCTATTAAAAATGTTGTAAGCACTGTTTAATTGACTTCGCATCACCTTTTTCCTGACACTGATGCCAGAACAGAAACATCCTGTGCTGTTTTATAAGCACTTGTGATCAATTTCCTGTATTTAATGGAACCAGACCTTTCTGCACGCTACATATTTCTGGCAAAACTTCTAGGATGTAAACTTTAACAAGTGTTAGTGTGTTCTAGTTATTTAACCTAAGCCCAAAATATACACAACAACAACAACAACAACAAAAGACTTGCTCTGCTATTTTAAAACATCATGGCTCTCAGAATGCAGTGTTCTAATTAGATACCAGCAAACTAGAAGACACAATAGTACATATCATGCAAAACTCATAAATCATTTATACATTCAGTTGAAAACAATTCTAAAAAAAAAATGATATATGTTGCTTTCCTAAACATCTGTACAGCAGGTCAGGGATAATGTGGACTCCCCTCCAAAAAGACTCTTTTGTACACCTGCAATATTGTTATAGCGCTCCTAGATACAAGTGTATTGAAGGTCTTGGCCCAATTAGCCTTTTAAAAGTTAAGGTCAACATCTTGAATATAAGAGTTAAGAAAGCCAATGTCTGCCCTCCATTTTTTCCAAAAATAATATTAACGAGAGAAGATATACCTGTACTCATCCTGGGTAAACCGTGGAATTACTGAGGGTTGCAATACGGAAATTTCTACAGTGGTTGTATTAAACTTCACTGGATCCCCATCATCATAGGCAATGACCACAAGCTGTTAAGCACACAAACACAATGACTGAACATATCTTTCTCAATTCAATAATTTTAGAGATTGGGGGTTTATTTTATTAATCATACCAAAAAAAAGCAACAAACGTAAATAAAAATAAATAAAATGTGCAGCATACATCCCAAAAGCCAATGCATAAAAAACTCTGAGCTTTTTTTGTTCTACTCAGAAATGCAATCCTAACTATAAAACTCAGTTCTATAAATATTTTCAACCAGCACATTTTAACAGTGCATTTTCTTAGGGATAAATAAATAGGAAAAAAAAATCACTGTTAGAGATGTGCAGGTGTCTCTTGAGAAGTTTCCTTACTCCCATTGGATTTTTTTTTGTCTTAAAATTGTTTAGATATTTCATTTCAGCATAATTTGAAGATCTGAAAGATCAGGTTAAGGTTAGATTGTCACGGAGAAAATCTATCTAAGAGGTTGCTCTGAACTGGAAACAACTTGATGACATATAATCAGTCTCAACATAAACCTCAATAAAATTTTGCTGCATGTATAATAGCAATAGCACTTAGACTTATATACCGCTTCATAGTGCTTTACAGTGCTCTCTAAGCTGTTTACAGAATCAGCATATTGCTTCCAACAATCTTTTTTACCGCCATCAGAAGGATGGAAGGCTGAGTCAACCTTGAGCTGGTCAGGATCGAAGGAATCAAACTCCAGCCACTGAGCAGAGTTAGCCTGCAATACTGCACTCTAACCACTCTAACCACTATGCCACCACGGTTCTTAATAATACCAGAGGGCTTATTCCATACTGTTTGTTTTTACATGCAATATAAACATTTTGGTGAAGATTAATTCTCTGATTAAAAAGCTCCTGATTAGGTACATTTCTAAGGCCAATTTCAATTTTCTGGCAGAAGTATCCCTTGAAAGGAATCCCAGTTACACTAGAGTTCTGACAAAAAAGTACAGAAAGGGAAAGGGCTTTTATTTACTGATGCTATCTCCATTTAACAACATAAATGTTGGGCTCAATTGTGGTTGAAAGTTGAGGGCTACCTGTACTTAGCGACAGCAAATCTACTCCAAATTATTGGGACTTGAGGACTGCCTGTATTTTATAAGTATTGTTCATATTAAGAATAAAATAGAACAAAACTTCAGTGAAACCCGGAGAAGTATTCAGTTCAAAGCATTCTTATTGAAATGTTAATTTAATTTCTGGTTAAGTTCCTGCACTTGATTTCTATATCAACATGTACTAAAGAGCGGATATGAATATTATTGTACAGAGCAAACTCTGTGTAGAATCATTCTAGTGGTATTATTATGCAACATATTAAAATGGCATTCACCAATCTGCCATCCGGTAGGTAGATTGCTCGTGCTGCCTATGAAATAAATAAGTTGTAATTCCAAACATAGCAGAAAGACTTCAGGAAAACGCTGTCTTAAACATATTGAAATGTATAGGCCTACGGTTACCTTAAACAATGTACTAGGTTCTTCATTAAGATTTACTCTGGTTACTACGCGTCCAGATTCTTCTTCAACATCAAAGATACTTGCACTATATGGGAACCGGACAACATCTACTTTATATCGTACATGACTTGCTGGTGTACCCTATGAAAAAAAATGTATATTTTAAATTGTAGATGGCATAGCTTAGGCAGTAAGAATGAAAAAACTCAAATATACCCTCACATTACATTCTGGGTTATAGTTTTTAAAACAAAACATATTGTTATTGTGTTTTAAATATACTAGGCATCCACTTCTGTAAAAACATTTAAAATTGATTTATGTATTTGTAAAATTTATTGGCTGCCCATCTTACCTCAAGGTAACTCTTTAATATTGTAAAGATGCATAATATACTTTTTTATTACAAAGAAATACTTTTCATATTTTATATATATATGAATATTACACACACACACACACACACACACACACACACACACATTCTAACCAAAACCTTTTCTTAAGACCAATTTTAGATTCTGCAGGTATGAACACAAGCTGTTTTTTTCATTAATTAGAACTTGCATCATAAATGTTATTGCATTTCATTGGGGCAAATGCTATATATGTACATTATGTGTGACTATAAATACACATAGATATAATTTCAATTTATATGGGTACCCCTTTCAAATACATAATTTGGAGTGGTTTACAACAACTGCAAAACTATAGAAGAATGAACCATATTAAAATCTACATAAAAAACAATAACAACGCAACCAGCAGCTGAATTATAAGGAACCACTTACAAAAATCAACATAACCACTCTACCAGACATCCAGATCCTCAAGCCTAGAGATAGAACCACTTCTGTAAGCCGCTGGGTTGGATCCAAGCAGATCCTTGAGGGGATGATATTCCAAAGGACGAGTGCCATGACAGAATTGTGTCTCTTCCTGGAACCCACCAAATGACATGTCCTAACAGAAAGATCTTGGACCTGTCTCTTCTGCCAAACTGGGACAGGTTGGTCCCTCAAATAACCCAGTCCCATACCATTAGTGTAACCTCTCCAAAAGAAATACATAGAAAATAAATAAATAAAGAACAGCCCTCATCCCTAAAAGAAAAAGTAAAGATCCAGGAGTGACTTCTATACTCTCCAAAGTTCCTGGTTTGAAAATCATAACATCATTCCTTGTAACATAGTACATAATAAGAGAGGAAGGAGTGTACTAAAAATGAGTGGGGGCATAGAAGGGTTACAAGTATATAGATAGAAGAAAAATAACCAATGCAATATGGAGATTGTGCACAACTTAAACAACCTTTTATCCCCCCCCCCAAAAAAAGCTTATAGGCCACTATAGCCAGAAAATGACTCCAAGTTGCTTACACTCTTCACTCTAGTATAACGATTGGAAATCAAGTAAATAGTTAAACCATTAATAGCAATTCAATAAAACCATGTTCATAGTCCATCATTCAGCTATACTCATAATGTACAACAATCAACTGGTGCCACTTCCTTAGGAGAAACACCACAACGGATCCCTGAAAGAATTAGGCCTTCGTTGCTTACTGGAACAGCAGCAATGATGAGACAATCATTATCAATAGAGTGATGCTGTTCCTGGAATGGTGTACATTGGGAAGAAGTCATGTCCTCAGGATTCTTGAGAGGAACAACTATGGATCACACCAAATCCCAAGTGCATAAAAAAAAATACCACATGGTTGATTGCCTTCACGTGCATGTAAAACTGAATTGGATTTCTATACTGAAAGCTTAGACCAACGACCTCAAGCAATGATTATCAATGAAAAAGATCACCATATGTGATAAATTCATCAAAGGTGAATGAGATGCCAACCACAATATCAATATCAACATTATAATCAACCTGAGAAAGGAGTTGTCATTACGAATAAGGTGGATTATGGTATACATAGAATAGAATAACAGAGTTGGAAGGAACTATGTAATCTGATGAAAGAAATTCCTAAAGACCTACAAGGAGATACTCCTGGAGCCTTGACCAGATATCTTTTATATCAGAGCTAAAATATCAGGTTTCATGGACTGTGTATTCAGACCTCTTTTCTTTCCTTCACTCCATGCCCACCTCAACCCAATTTAAATCACTTTAACTACTCTGTAGGTGCATCTGTAGCTGACCAAAGCTTGTGCCTTTTAATAAAATTTTGCTAATCTGAAAAGCTGTTACGAGACTGTTGTTTTTGGCTAGCATTGATTAATATGGCTCTAAATTCCTAGATCAGCATTTCTCAACCTTGGTGACGTTAAGATGTGTGGACTTCAACTCTGGCTGGGGAATTCTGGGAGTTGAAGTCAGTGCATATGTCCTAGTAGGTAAATATTAAACAGCATGATAGATATATTGCAATGAATCATATAGATGTCTGTCTTTAAAATGAAATGAAAACTATTGGTACACTAGTCCAATATTTTTTTTTGTTTTACTATATATGAGCACTATTCCTGTTTTATGCTATATCAGCTGCATAATACTGGTTTTATTTTTTTACAAAGTGGGACAAATTTGCTTGATTTATTTCATTTTGTCATTTTATCTAAATTCTGCAGAAACATACAACCTTTATACACACAGCACATACCCACAGAATACAAAAGTACGAGAGTACTTTTGTACCGAATACCTGCAATTTCTGGCAATATTTTTATTTATTTAGAATCTGGCAAATTCTGACATTTGTAATAAATTCTCTTCAGTGACATTTTTGATTATGGGAGGGATTTGCAGATTTTTTTTCATTTTTATTAATTATAAATCTTAATACATTCTTTGATTTCAACACAGTTATAATTATACTGTATGATATGGTTAGAATGTTTCTGTAGTCTTATCAAGTACCCAGCATACAACCTTGGGTTCACTTAGAGAGAAAAGGCAGATCAATTCTTTCCTCATTTCTTGTTGCCTAAACCTATGTGAAATGGAACCAGAAAAATCTGTCTCAGCTAAGGGTATCAGGGTATCCTTCTAATTTAGAAGGACTGATGATAGCAGTCCTTGTATGTAGCAGTGTTCCAATATTTGAGGGGCTTTCACAGAGAGGAGGGAGTCAAGCTATTTTCCAAAGCACCCAAAGGCCAGACAAGGAATAAAGGATGGAAACTGATCAAGGAGAAATTCAACCTAGAAATAAGGAGAAATTTTCTGACAGTGAGAACTATCAACCAATGGAACAGCTTGCCTTTAGAAGTTGTGGGAGCTTCATCACTGGAAGCTTTCAAGAAGAGACTAGACTGCCATTAGTCAGAAGTCGTGTAGGGTCTCCTGCTTGGGCAGAGGGTTGAACTGGAAGACCTACAAGGTCCCTTCCAACTCTGTTAATCTATTAATCTGATCACCAACTGTATTTCCTGGGCAGAAGATATGTATAAAATTATATTCAATATGTAATTTATAAAAGAATGCAACACTGCAATTTTGCTAATAAACTGGCTTTTACTGTCATCATTATTCCTTTATGTTGCTTTAAGTGATTTAAAAAAAAAATCATCGTTTTTGTTGTAAACACCAACCAATTTAGCACATAAATTCAGTAAGAGGACTTATATCCCTATGGCAAAGAAACACTTAGGATATGCAAAAATTGGCTCATCAGATTACATACTCATTCCAAAATAATTGCAATGAAAAATAAGTATAATAAAACAATGGGACCTTTGGCACTTTTAAATAACAGTATTTTACTGATGTTATTAATTTAATGCAATGTTTCCATATCGATGTGAATGGGATCTGATGCAGAAAATGATATTTTCAACAGCATTATTTGTTAGATTTATAATCTGTCTTTTTCTAGGAACTCATCACACTGAAAATGAATTGCACGTTTTAGTTTGAAACATTTGGCTCATCTAGACCCACTCATTGCCAAGCAGTTTAATAACATACTGCAAGGATATGAAACTGAAGATTGGTATGGTAGCTGATGCAATTCAAAAGCATTTAGTTGAAAACAAGCTTTTTCTATCAGAAAGGAAACTGATCAAACAGCTGAGGAATAAAAATCAGCCCCTAATTGATGATTTTGGAAAACTGCAAGTGAAGGAAGATCAATTTGAAAGTATCTTGGATTGATTATAAGATGACATTTGACTCTGTCATACGTTTGGATAATCAAATGCCTAGAAATAACGATCATAGAAACATCAGAAGCTTTGTGCAAAGATCAATGGCTCAATGGAAGACACAGTTGCTGGTCAATGGAGATAGACTGGGAGAGGTTAATATCAAGAGAGGAATCTTTGAAGGAGACTCACTCTCACCTTTAGTATTTGTCATTGCACTGATTCCTCTGTCAACAATACTGAACAAGTCAGGCTATCAAACATCAAAAACATCTGCCAGGGTCCCCCACTTCCTTTACGTGTACGATCTGAAGATATATGGAAAAACACCATATGAAATAGAATCACTGCTCAACACTGTCCATAAATACAGTCAATATATTGCAGTGAAGTTTGGTAATCTTTATGATGCAACAGGGGAAAAGTACAGAAAACTGAAGGAATTGAAATATCCTATTTCCATACCTATGGAGATAATATCAAGAGACTGGATGAAGAAGATAATTATAAGTACCTGGCATTTTTCAAGCTGATAACATCAAGCATACTGAAGAAGCTTAGAAGTGAATACATCATGAGACTGAAGATCTAAAAGTCAAAGCTCTGTGGTGGAAATACCATCAAGGCAGTTAACACCTGGACAATTCCAGCCATTAGCTATACAGTTAGAATAGTGAACTGGACTCAAGCAGAACTAAAAGCACTGGATAGGAAGACCAGAAAAATATTAACAATGAATCATGCCCTTCATCCATACAGCAACATTGACAGACAATATTTTCCAAAGAGCATTGGTGGGTGTGGAATGTTGCAAAAACACCAGACAGTTGAACAACAACCCTGTTTGGAGTGTCCAATGCTGGAAGTAGTTAGTGGTGTAGGAAGAATATCCCACTCCATTCTATTTTCTAATTTAGTTAATCTCTGTTCATTTCAATAGTTGATGTTTTATTGTTTTAATGTTTTGTATTCTTGCTGTTATGGTACAGCAGGCCACCCAAAGTCACTTGACAGTGAGATGGGTGGCAGAGAAATGTAATCAATCAATCAATCAATCAATCAATCAATCAATCAATCAAATGAAGAATAGAAAAAAGACATGGCAAGGCAAAGTATTAAATTGCCAATACATAAAAAATTAGCAGGCAAATCAGTTAACAAAACCTGGTAATGACTAAGAGCAGGAAAATTGAAATAAGAGATAGAGGGACTACTTCTGGATGCACATGATGAAACCTTAAGAACAAATGCATATAAAGTCAGAGTTCAGAATATAGCAACAGACAGCAAATGCCATCTCTGCAAAGAAGTTGGACAACCTGGTTACTGCTGCAAGAAGATTACACAGACTTCAAACATTGCAAACAAGAGCTTATGGGACTACATATCAGATAAAGTAATAGATGAAGATGATGCTAACTTGCTCTGGGACTTTAGAATCCAAAAACATAGGCATCTGCCACACCACACACCAATCTTCATAAATGTTGATAAGAAAAGCAAGAAAGTTTAGAAAATGGACATTGCATTTCCTGGAGACAACAGAAGGGAAAGAACTGGTGAAAATCACAAAGTATAAAAGACCTGCAAACAGAAATAGAATGACTATGGTGAAGGAATGCAAAGATAGTACTGATCGCAATAGGCACCTTGTGTTAGGTATGGGCTTTGAATGAAGAGGCAGACACCAGCCGTAACTTCAGCACTTTATTCCGGAAACCGCGATCCGCAGGCAAGAGAGCCGGCTGGCTGATAGTGCTCCTTTTTAAAGAGCTCCGGCAGCCAAGCCGGCCACTGACAGTGTTTTATTTTTCCTGCCGCTCAATTGAGCCAATGAGCGGCGGGTATGCAAATCCTAGTCGTTCCTGGACCGGACTGAAAACTCCTGAGTTCTTTTATACATATGTAACACCTTGGATGCGGTTTCAAAACATACGGAGAACCAATTAACACCACTATCATTGACAAAATCACCATCAGTCAATTGAGAAGAAGACAGCTTTACCTGGAAAAGCTTACATCCTGTCATCAGACTTTTAATGTTATTTAACAACATTATGTGCCTATTCCAAGTCCTTGGGAAGGAGCCAATAGGTGGACAAAAAATGCCAAATCTGGTTAAAATGTCTGATTGTGCGGCCAACCATAATATTAAAAAATAATACTTCTTTCATTAACCATTAGATCATATCAGAATACAAAATACAGAGCCATTCTAAGACCATGTGTATTAACAAAGTAATGTGTAACAAAGTAGCGTAAAAGTAGAAATAAAAGGAAATACAAATCTTATTTCTGGGTCTTTCTTACAACTTACCCTAACCAAAGCCACATGCAGTTTTTAATTGTATTGTTTTCTTCAGATAATAGAGCTGTGTTATGTGTAATAATTGAGTTCCCACCACATATTTTATTTTAATGCGTGGATCCCAATAGACCATTTATCTAATATGTGATCCAAGATACCAAATATAGTTGGCATTCAAATAATATATGAGCTATGTCCTTTATCTCTGGAGCTCCACAAATACAAGTATGTTCACTGTAAAGAAGTTGGATAAATTTTCCATATTTCACCACTGTAAAAGCAAGCAACATCTGTAAAATCTGACAATTTTAAGAACATTATAAGAATGTTACAACGGCATAACGCAAGTTCTATCACTTTTGTAATCTGCAACAGGCATCTCAACACACATACAAAAGGGGTAACACTCAATCATGATCGTTCCTTCCACTTTCCCTTCCCTATTGATACTTTTAAATTAAACTCTGGATGCTTGGGGCCAGAAAAAACTTCAATTTCTCACTTTGTCAGAATTAGAATGATTCCAGATAAGTAGCTTTATGCTACTTATCTCCCGTGTTGAAGCCAGCTTCAAGTGAAACAAACTTAAGAAATTGCTTTCTACCATTCTGCTGCTGAGGCATCCATGCTGACTAGGTGACTCTGGCTGGCTGGTGGTTACCATGGCTGCTAATTGGTGGAGGATTCTGTACTCCTCTGATCCACATTGGGAAAGCAAGCAGCAATCATCTTACTTTCCATACATGAGTTTTTGAGAATATGTGATTTCCACCAATATACCTTTTGTATAGGTCTCTTGACTCCCCCTCCTGCTTGACACTTTCCCAAGAGTCCCAAGTACTAGGCATGGCTAGTCTATTGAAGAGAAGGACCAGGGGATAGCAGTGTTCCAATATTTGAGGGGATGCCACAGAGAGGAAGGGGTCAAACTATTTTCCAAGGCACCTGAAGGCCAGACAAGGAATAAGGGGTGGAAACTGATCAAGGAGAGATTCAACCTGGAAATAAGGAGAAATTTTCTGACAGTGAGAACAATCAACCAATGGAACAGAAGTTGCCTTCAGAAGTTGTGGGAGCTTCATCACTGGAGGCTTTCAAGAAGAGACTGGTTTGCCATCTGTCAGAAATGGTATAGGTCTCCTGCTTGAGCAGGGGGATGGACTAGATGACTTACAAGGTCCCTTCCAACTCTGTTAATCTGTTAAAACCATCCAGGATTTGAGCAGAGGAGAAATAGCAGGTTTATACAGAGAGCACGTTTGGCCTGGTGGTTAAGGTGCTGGCCTACAAACCAGATTGTGAGTTCTAGTCCCAATTTAAGCATAAAAGCTGTCTGGATGACTTTGGGCCAGTCATTTTCTCTCAGCCCAACCCACCTCACAGGGTTGTTGTTGTGGGGAAAATAGGAGATTGAAGAAGAATTATGCATGTTCGCTGCCTTGAGTTACTTATAAGGTAATAAAGGTGGGATAAAAATCTAATAAATAAATATTCCTTTTTGTCATTCGGGCTAGTAGTAGAACTAGACAACATTGTTAATTTCACTTAGTTAAATCCAAGAAATCCAAAGGGAAGAAAAGGAAGATCCAGCAACGAAATGGCTAAACACACATGCACGTGCGTGCGCGCGCGCACACACACACACACACACACACAGACAGACAGACAGAGCAGCGTAAAATTAAAGGGTCATGGAGGATAATGGAGAAGGGGTGTTCCTGCTGCATTATTTGATTCAGGTTGGTGAAAACACAAGGGATAAATTGGATGATTACTTTCAATAGCATTTCACCTAATTAATGTTTCACGCTACTTAAAAGGATTCCACCTCTTTCTCCAAGTTTCTGGTGAACAATTAGAGTTCTTCTATTGTCCAGATCTATTTTAGTTACTTAGCTGTCTCCCTGATAGGAATATCAGGGAGACACTGAAGATCACCCAACACTTTGAATGGTTTCAAGGCTATCATAACAATTGCAGGATTGTTCCAAAAAGTTGATGGCAACGTACATCATTGACTTGATTTCTTTAATGGGACAAGTAAAGGATGGTTCATAAATAGAGGCTTTTATTTCTGATGTGTGTTATGGTCACATTGATTTTCAAATTTCAATTAATAACATAAATTATTCTAGTACATATACCATAGATTTATTATGATGGATTTTCCCCAGTAAGTTGTAGAATTCTGAAGAGCCATTAGAAAATATTTGTTAGATACTTCTGGTGCTCCTGCTGATATATGCCAAAATATGGTATACAGAAGTGACCATGATTTCATATAATTATTATGAAACACCTTTTACTAAACAGTAGTTAATTCGTTTCTCTATGTTTTGCGGAACTGAGAGAATGAAACAACTAGAAGGATAGTTACACTACAGCAGGTTGGAATCCGCATTGAGTTTAATTGAATCAGCCACAGTATTTAGTACTCACTTGGCAATTATGATATTGGTTTGGGGGAGGGGTGTTGGTTATTACAGCATCTTTACATTTCCATGCAGCAAATATTTCTGGAGTGAATGCAGCCTCTGAAGATAAGATATTAAGAATGCTCAAGAGACCTATTGTAAAATGTTTCGAAAGCATGGAAGATAAAATTGCATGTGTCAATTGTGAATTCAAGGCATTAATTACTTCAAGTCAGTATACTGGAGTATACAGAGCTCTGTCTGATTTTCTGTATCTAATGAATTTTGAGGTTTTGAGGTTGGAAGAATGTTTGCCGACAAGGGCAGTCTTCTTTGTGCCAAATCAACACTTACTGTTCTGGAATCATTATATCAAGCAGTGAAAGACTTGTAAGTTGACTCCAGAGAATAATGAATATGTTTGCTGTAATGGAAGGATCTCATGGGTTTCAAAAGAGACAGTGAATCAGTTACTTATAAGGTAACCTTCTCTGGATTTGGAACAGCTTAATAATGTTCACTAGTTTCTACCATTCCTTCCTGGGCAAGATGCTTAAGCAAAAAATGTGACATATTTATGTTGTGTTGTTGTCAAGATTGAACCGCTTTGCTTCTTTCAAACCTTAATGCTTTTCAGCTTGCCAATGAACTGGGGGGAGGGAGGGGGAAAAGAGAATGCTGAGAATGTGTGAGTGGACCGTGAGAGCCTGGCAACCATCAAGGTCACCACTGCAGGTGCTTGAGAAGGAGGTGGATTGTTCCCATAACAAAAGGACTTTTCATAATTGGACAATGTGATCATTCAGGGTTAGGGAGGAAGGGAAGTTATTGTTTAACTAAGCAAGCATTTGCACATTTGAAAACCAGAGCTGGTTTTGATTCTTCAGTACCAAAGTGGTGTATCCAATAAAGTTTTATTTTGGGAATTCAAAGCTCCCGAGAATGTTTCTTTATTTTGGGTTCACTAATTGGACAGTTGAGAGTGGTATGGTATGGTATGGTATGGTATGGTATGGTATGGTATGGTATGGTAGGTATGGTATGGTATGGTATGGTATGGTATGGTATGGTATGGTATGGTACGGTACGGTACGGTACGGTATTGCATGGCATGGCATGGCATGGCATGTGTGGTTTTTCACACTAAGAAAAACATTGGTTGACTTGTGGAATGACATCAAGAAGTCAGAGAGCCCATTTGATCTAGTGGTGAAGACACTGGGCTAAAAACTAGGAAACTGTGAGTTCTAGTTCTGCCTTAGGCATGAAAGCTGGCTGTGTGACTTGGGGCCAGTCACACTTTCTCAGCCCAACTCATCTCACAGGATTGTTGGGAAAAGAGGAGGAGGAACAAGTGTGAGAAACATTCACTCCCTTGTGAATAGTAAAGATGGGATAAAAATAACCCTAAAAATAAGTCAGGAAAAATGCAGTTCTCTTATCTTCTTTCTTCATTGATTATGGCAGAGTTTCTCAACCTTGGCAACTTGGTAATGCTGGTTGGGGAGTTCTGGGAGTTGAAGCCCACATGTCATAAAGTTTCCAGGGTAGAGAAACCCTAAATTATGGTATCCTTCTAAATCAGTTTGCACTGGTGGAAACAGAAGAAATAAGGTTACAGTCAACCACTGTTTAGAAGCCCAAGGTCTAATTTTATCCAATGCCACCTAGACCTGATGATAAAGGACCATCAATATTTTCATAACATGCAAGTGAAGCCTTAGAAATACAAAATTAGTGTCTGGCTGTGATAATAAATGGAAGGCCAATAAACTGAAATTCAGATTCAGAGAAGATGAAGAAGCATTCATTCTGCACTAGCAGGGGTGCAATTTCCATAAAGGAACAAGCTCATTACTGGTGCGATTTTTAATCCAGCAAGAAGCATGTTTCTTTAGTAACATAAAAAGCACGGTGTGCTTTTTCTATTAGCCTGGCTTGGTTTGTCAACTGCAAGTTCACCTGATGGAGCTAATTTGGCAACATTTATCCAGGCCTTTTATCCTGCAGGTTAGACTACTGTGATGGGCTAAAAATGAGCCTATTTCAAAGAAGTTCAGGAAGTATGAAACTATTACTTCTAGGCAACTGATTATATTCTGTGCTGTAGCCTTTTGATTTATTCGCCATTCATTTCTATCTCCAATTCAAAGGGTTGTTTCTGAGCTATTTATTGCTGAAGGCAGGAGTGGTCAGAGGGTGTGGTGGCTGTTGATGTGTTGTGTGTGATATATGGGTGAGGAGGTTGAAGGAATGAATATCTTAGCCTGGGGTGGGGGAACAAGATGTGGGAGAGGTTTGGGATGATGAGAAGGTAGAACAGGGATATTGAGATTGTGACAAACAGGGACAAGGAACCCTCAGGTACCTTGAGTTTGGAATGAGACAATTTGCCACAGCCAACTCGCCATGGTCCATTCACTCTGGCCAACTTGCCATGGGACAACTTGTTGTGGGACAATTCAATTTAATTATTTAAAATAATTAAACAGTTGTTTTAATTTTTGTTATTCGCATTTCATTTTGTTCTTCCTTTGGTATCCTTTCTTTAATGATTCCATTCCACTATTTCTTCAATATGCATCTTTTGTCCTGCAGTGAGTTGTCCTGTGGCGAGTTGGCCATGGCGAATTGTCCCGTGGTGAGTTGGGCGTGGCAGTTGGCTGTGGCGAGTTGGTTATGGTGAATTGGCTGTGGTGAGTTGGCCGTGGTGAGTTGTCATAGACCCCATTTGGCAGCTCTGATTTTCAGCTGTTGCTTGTAAATGTCAGATTGGTCTAACATAAGTCTTCTTTCATCCATGATTTGATTGTGAATGAGGGGGGAAATCCGGTAGCATAACCAAAATGTGGGTGGATCAAGAGGGGAGTGTTCCCGTCTTGGAACTCTGCTCACTTGGGTTTCAAATTTTGCTCAACTGAGACTTTAGGGGAGCTTGGGATGGAATAGCTGTTGCACCCGTGATGTGAACAAAGCTTCTGGAAAGTTTTATTTGTCATCTTGGGGATGGAGGGTTCACAAATCTTTTTAAAGCAATGAACCTCACAGACTGAGATAATTTTATTACTGGGAAGTAGAGAGCTAAACAGGGACAATTTATTACATTAATTCCTCAATCCTGCCCTGCTACCATGGAGTTCCAAAAGTTTTACCTAACTAATATCACCTTATTACTACCTACACTGCCCGAAATTCCCCCAAAGAACTGAAAGTTATAATTCAGAGTCCAGGCTGAAAAGGGTTGCACAGCCTTGTTCTAAATGTTCCAAATCCTTCCTCAGTGGGTTCCAAGCTACTTAATGATTTTAAGGAATTCCTATTTAAGTAGAAAGTAAAGAAGAAGAAAAAAGCAATACTGGCATAATAAGAAATAGACCACTCAACAGAGACCAAAAAGCCAGACTTAAAATACAGAGGGCAAATAAAATTTTAGATAAAGCTGTTTTTAAACAATTGTATTGAATGGATAGCAAGGAAGGAAGTGAAGAGTTAAAGGTTTTATATAATTCAAGGATTATGTTAATCATCACTTTTTTTACTTGATGTCAGTCCCTGTAATTGCACTAATCACTAAATATTAAAAAGCCAAAAGGAAAAATACTACTGCAACTATGGTGGAAACAGGATGCATAAATATTAAAAAGCCAAAAAGAGAAATACTATTGTGACTAGGGTGGAAATAAGGATGCGTAAGTAAAATAGCATTCTTAGCCCCAGGCTTATTTAATTTTAAATAAAGCAAGAACATTATGCATGCTCTTGTTGATTGTCCTAATGGCTCAATTTCACCACCTGCTAATAGAGTGCTATTGAATTACTATTCTGAAGTTTAAACTTTTTGATAGTATTAGGTAGAGTTAAATGGTATCCTTCAATAACATTGTACTGCTTCCATAAACAATATGTCCCAACGGTGCTTTTTTCAAGAGGCAACTGGACTTTCTGAGCTGAAGAAGAGCTGAAGAAGCTTCTTGGATGAGAAGCGAAACGTCTTCAAAGAAAAACCAGAAAGTCCAGTTGCCTCTTGAAAAAGCACCTTTGGGACAACAATGAGCTGGATGATTGAGAATCTCCGTAGACATTTAGCGATATCAATCAGAGTAAAATGAAATCTAATGTGGAGGAAGTTGAGATGAGATGGGAGAAGAAAACAGAATGGGGCACTTTGCTTATGCTCAAACTAATTGGATCAAGAAGACATTACTTGGTAGCACAATTATGGTGCCTCTCAATCACTAGATCTCATCTAAAAACCACACATCAAGACATATGATTTGATAATCAATGGAATGTTAAAAGTGTCCAAAAATTTAATGGCAGAAGGAGGGTGTGTGTGATTGAATCAGGTTTTTTTTTTTTCATTATAGGTTTTGTGGCTTTTTCTGCTACATAAGCACAGCTTGTGGCACTTATGCAGTCTACAGAAAAATAACACATATATTATAATTGTTAGGGTTGAGGTAGAATCCAGTGTTTCTCAGGCCAAATAGGGTCCTTATGTAAAACAGAGAAGGGCTTGGCTTCAAGGCTACTAAGCATAGTGCTGGCAATCTAAAGATATAAAAGTCATCTGAACTACTTGAACTCACTGGAAGTAGACAGTTAACTTTTGGTGTGGGTTTTCTTCTTTTTGCAGTAAAGATTCTTGATAAGAATCTAGCCAAGTCATGTCTGTGAGCCTTCTGCCAAAATTAGCCAAGGAGTTGAGATAAGTCACAAAGTGTCAGGAGATTGATTTCGTCCCCAATCCTTATCAAGGAGACAGATATTAATATATGCAAGGAGTAGAGATGGCCAAACTGAGCAATTCTATAAACAGACCATCGTATGGAATAATTTTATAGGTTACAGTTCAGGAAATAGTTTAAAGCCAATCCTACCAAAAACTATATTTTAGAGCAGCGGTTCTTAACCTGTGGGTCGCGACTCCTTTGGGGATCGAATGACCATTTCATAGGGGTCGCCGCGCGCGTTAGCCCGCCATCTTGGCGCCACCATCACTGCAGGGGTGAAATGCT
This sequence comes from Thermophis baileyi, assembly GCA_003457575.1. Lineage (NCBI taxonomy): Eukaryota > Metazoa > Chordata > Lepidosauria > Squamata > Dipsadidae > Thermophis > Thermophis baileyi. Next base: position 2,691,772 of record QLTV01003780.1, read on the forward strand.
CACGGTTCGGCCGTGCCTGCGGGTCACCGGACAACCGGTAGCGACAGAAGCGGGAGCCTTCGCCCACCCGCCCGGATGCTGCCATTTGGGTTCTTTTACCCTCTGCGCATGCGCAAAGCATTCTGCGCATGAAGAGCCCTGGTGGCACAGTGGGTGGGATGCAGTATTGCAGGCAAACTTTGTGCGGCGGGGGCGGGGGTCACGGGGGGGTCGCACCATTAGAAAGGTTGAGAACCACTGTTTTAGAGAGAAAGAAAAAGCATGTTATCTGTTGTTTCAACTAGTGAAATCTATCTTGAGAAATCATAATACCATAATATCCGTCCTTTAAAACTAATGCTTTCCTTGATGCCCATAATTTTTTCTGCTTCTATGAATTTATGTTGCCCACTTGTTAGAATATTTAAGATTCATTGACATTCTTGGTATAGAAGTTAAGTCATTGTCTAGGAAATATAAAACATTCTGATTCTTTATTCCAATCATTTCTTAATATCCGCATATCAAATTGATTTTCTGATAACGCATAGAAAAACTAATATTGGGGGGGGGGGGGGGTGGGGGGTTTAAAGGATTTAACAAGTTGTTCTAGTCTCTCAGATACTACCAGAACTAACGCTGTTGGTCCAAACAATATAGTTAACCAATATTGTAGGTGTAAATATTGTCATTGGATTACATCTCATAATGACATTTATCTTTCAACATAGCTGATGTTAAAAATTCATTTTCATCATCTATCAGATGGTCCAAAGTCAAAATTCTTTTCCATATCACCAATTTCCCCCAATTGTTAGTGTTGGGTTTCCCCATGAAATTAAATTAGCATGGGAAAGGGGCTCAAATCTTCTTTCATTGGACATTCCATTCCATAACCTTCTAATTAAATGTTTCCAGAGATATCAGAGGTCTGATACTGTCCATCCAATCAGAGTTGTTATATATGTATACAGGTAGTCCTCAACTTACGATCACAATTGAACCCAACATTTCTGTTGCTAAGTGAAACACTTGTTAAGTGAGTTTGCCTCAAATTTATGACTTTTCTTACCATAATTGTTAAGTGAATCACAGCAGTTGTTAAGTTAGACAAACTGTTGTTAAGTGAATCTGGCTTCCCCACTGACTTTGCTTGTCAGTAAGTCACAAAAGGGTATCACGTGACCCCAGGACACTGCAACCGTCATAAATATGAGTCAATTGCCAAGGGCCTGATTTTTGATCACATGACCATGGGGATGCTGCAATGGTCGTGTGAAAACTGGTCATAAGTCACTTTTTTCAGTTGTAACTTTGCTGTTGTAACTTTGAACGGTCATTAAACGAACAGTCGTAAGTCGAGGACTACCTGTATTCCGAAGTTTTCCAAATTTGAAAATTAACAATTGTTGGCTTCCAGTGTTTAATATAAATACAGTAAACTAAGAAAGAAAATTCTTTGGTATCCTTCTACATTATGACTACATATCAACACTGTTCCTAATCTATGTTAGCAAAAAGAAAATTGAGTGACTGCAATTTCATCTGGATGGATATTTGCTTGATCAGAAAAAAAAAAGAGAAAGATAAACTGAAACAGTAGAGTGAATGAGGCAAAAACAAGCTCTCTAATTTGCCTTCTGATCAAATCCTTTAATCCCACCTTTACTAGTTACCTTATAAGTAACTCAAAGTGGCAAACATGCCTAATACTCCTTCCCCCTTCTATTTTCCCCACAACAGCAGCCCTGTGAGGTGAGCGGGGCTGACAAAGAGTGCCTGGCCCAAAATCATTCAGCTGGCTTTCATGCCTAAAACAGGACTAGAACTCATAGTCTCCTGGTTTCCAGGCCAGTACTATATCAAACTGGCTCTCCAATTAATGTTGCTGTGCTGGTTAATGACCACAATAACATCAGTAGTTAATGCCTAGCTTGGCAGCCATTTTGTGAAAGTGCCTACAACGTTTTCAAAATTCCAAATGTGCCCATTGTTCCAAAAACCTTGGAGAATCCTGGCTGTTTCACACCACCAGTTTAAAAATATATCAAAAACAAGCAGAAATGTAATAAATTCAGAGTAGGCCTTTGACACCATCTATGAATTTGCTTGCCTCTGGCTTCTGAAACTTACACCAGATATTTAGAAAGATTTACAGTGATCATGAAACTATGGTAACTTTGTACACTGGGGAAAAAAATCATTAAATTGAAATGTTTGGCTACTGGAGAAATTAGGAAATATCTCTCTCTCTTAGATCCTTCATTTAGCTTATAGGAAGCTAAATCAGTCTTCCAATAAATATATGCCATCAATATGACATTCTCCCATTAGCAATCAATTATGAAAACATCCCCTGTAACAATTATTAATATTAACCTTCTTGACAATTTAACGTACCGTTAGGACTTTGTCCAAACGGTTGGGTTGGTTAATATAAACAAGCCACAAATCAATGTTGAAATGAATATATGTAATATAGCTTTAAATGCATTGTTGCATTCTGACTGGCAGTAACGGCCATAAGAGGGAACTAGAGAACATGGTTAGTTCTCTCTCTTCTGCTGATCCATTGCTTAATTGACTTCGTGTCTGAGAGTAAGCTCTGTGTGTAACGTAGCTATCTGTGATAGTATAGAGTTGCTTGAAAGCTGAAATCTTTGTTTGCTGATTAAGACAAAGAAAGGCTGGTAAGGAGACTGCTGTACTTCTAAACACTGACTGACTGAACGTGTATGATTCGGACTGTTATTTGGACTGTGCTATTTCTTTGAGTAAACTATTTTTATACACTTTAACGTATCTGATTATTGACTGAATCATTACTTATATCTACTGCAACATTATGGTGAACTGTGCAAGCCTTCAGGGCCCAGAGGTTACTCTGCACAATTCCTTCACACGTACCATAAGTGTTGCTTGTTAAAAATTCAAATTACATTTTTGACTACTTATATTCTTAACTACCTTTATAAGGAAGCCAGAATTTAGCATTAAGAGCACTTTCGATTCAGTGCCGGCATTTGAAAAGTGAACATTGTTGGGAAGAAAATACTTAATCACATGCAGTTGTCAAAACTTGCACTCCTTTTTTAAGAGTTTAATTAGGCTTTTTCTACAAGTACATTTCTTGCTGAAAGATTTAAAGAAATGAGAAAACACAGGAATAATAACCCTTCAAAATATTTATTTCCTGTTGGAACTACAGAGTTATTTGAACTAGCTGATTAGCTATTTGAAATGCATTTCTTGCTTATCCCTTGTTCCATCTGCATGCTGAGGCCCACTAAAGATTTCTAACAGCAATTATTCCATCAAAAAGAAACCTGGGCCACAGAGTGTGGAAATGCTGGTTGTGGGGAAAAAGATTTGCATTGTAGCTTATCAATCTTGGAAACAGTAATTGAAGTGCAGCTTCAGGATAGGCTAGTATTAAAGCGACTGCTGTGAAATCCATATGCAGTAATCACTTCCATTGTTCAGAGGATTAAATCCATTTATGTGGTTTTAAAAGAAATTCTTCTTGCATAAAAAAATATTAAGAAAGCTTTTCTTTGCTTACCGGTGGGTCCTGATCTTCTGCTTCCACCGTTGTGATAACTGTGCCCTTGATCGCATCTGGAGCAACCATGCCCCTGTACAGAGTTTTGCTAAATACTGGGGAGTAATCATTCATATCCTGCAAAAAAAAGAAAGAAAGAAAGAAAGAAAGAAAGAAAGAAAGAAAGAAAGAAAAGAAAAGAAAAGAAAAGAAAAGAAAAGAAAAGAAAGATTCTCAAATCTAGAATGAAGTTATGAACACACAACTTTTAAAAAAAACTCAGGGACATTCGTTTCTCCCCCATCCCCAAGCAGCCTGTTTGCGAGTATTCATTGTCTGATTCTTAATCTGAAGCTCTTTGTTGCTCCGGCCTGGTGCTCAAGAGGAAATTTGCAGGCCAATACTACTAACCTGTACAGAATTGCCAGAAAACCATTTTGTCTCTTCTATCAAAAACATTATGGCTAATCAAACAAATACGATTTCTAGGACTGCATCGATTTTTTGCAGATGTTTCAATTCATCAAACAGCATCCTGGATTACAGCTTTAATTAATTATGCAAACCACGTGAATGATATTTATCTATGACCATGATGAATTTGATTGCATTAATTTATATAATCAGCCATCACAACTTTAGGGCATGCACATAAGGTTAAATCCAAAGCCAACCGTAAAAATAATGAATGCAATTGTCGCTCGAGATAAACTCAACTCTAATAATAAAAAAGAGAAACAGTGACAGGCTCACCTCACCAAACAGATGCCATGATCAAGGGAACAACCAAGTCTTCAAGGATTTCTAAAATACTAACAAAGGCAGGGCTCTACAAATTTCAGAGGATATGGTGTTCAAAAGGGTAGATTTTATAATAGATGAGGCACATTTCCTGAGTCCCAGCAGATGGCATTGTTTAATAGATGGGACCAATAGCATGTCCACCTTGTCAGATATGGTGGCATGAATTAACCAGAAGCAAGCAATACTGCAAATACCGTTTCCCTGAAAATAAGATCTATCCCAAAAATAAGCCCTAGCATGTTTTTACACATGCACCTAATTTAAGCCCTACCCTCAAAATAAGCCCTACTTAAGAGCCTGTGCAGCTGGCTGGCACCCCCATTCCATCTGGTTGCTCGCGGTGCCGCAACCATGAGGCGAGGCAGGGTGGTGGGGGTCGGGGCCTCCACAGCCAGGCCATCCATGCCCCGACACCTGCCTTGTGGTGGCAGCACTGACAGCCATCTGCAGCAGGAGCCCATGTGGCCGCCGACCCACTTCTTCTGCTTGCTCATGGCCGCAACAGAGCAGGAGGCTGAATGGTGTGTTGGTGCCGCGGCTGCGACAGGTATCAGGGCATGGATGGCCTGGCTGCGGGGACCCTGAGGTAAGCCGGTGTGTGGCGTGTGGGGCAGCTCCACCCACTTCACCTCGTGGCCATGGCACCGTTGCATTGCTTGGCCTGTAGCATAAAACATGGGCTGGTGGCAACTTAGGATCCTGTTAGATGGGGTTGCTGGTGCCGTGGCCGCGAGGCGAGGCAAGTGTCGGGGCATGGGTGGCCTGGCTGCGGGGGCCCTGAGGTGAGCTGATGCACGGTGCATGGGGCAGCTCCACCCCCACCCCGCCTTGCGGTGATGACAATAGCACGCAGCATGGCCTCTACCCTGCCACGAACAAGCAGAAGTGGGCCTCTCATACATGGGAAAAAAATAAGACACCCCCTGAAAATAAGCCCTGGAGCTTATTTTGGAACCCAAAAGAAAATAAGCCCCGGTCTTATTTTTGGGGAAACATGGTAACTTCCAAGTCTATGAACTTGGAAGTCTATGTAAAATGAAGAGGATTCAGCTACAGCAAGGTGAAGCACACTGCTATTTAATGCACATGTTCAATTTTTTTGTCAGGCCAAGACATGAAATTCTACTTCTGGTTTGTTATTTGGAAGATCTTCTGTACAACAGAATGGAATGAATAAACAAACACACCTGTAGTGCCTTGGTAGACAAGAGATTAAGGAAAAGGGCATACAGCCTTAATATAAATTCTCTGACATATTTCTTAACAACAATCACACATTTCCCAGACCCCACAGGAAAACCTTGCCTGCGAAAAAATGTTAGGCTCTAAATCGCCCAAATCAGTATGCTTTATAAAAACTCTTTCCTGTGCTTCCTCACTGACTCCATTTGTTTTTGTCTTTTCTTCCCTTATTCTCTAATAGGCTTCCTTTGGGTGTAGACATTCTGTGCCCCCTTTATCAATCTTTTTACAGCTAATTAAGAGCAGAAGCAACCCGATAATGGTAAATTAATAACCTTAGCTAATTGCCTTCCATCTGTAGTATAAGATTAAGCATTGCATCCAGGATTTCATGAATTTGTTCACTTGAGCAGTGAGTAGAGACAAAGCAGAGAGATTTGTGAAAACATTTAACTTTCTTTGATAAAACTCAGCTAGATATAATAAGTCTAATTACAAATTTGTTGTTCCTCTTGATATTTTGTTTATGCATTATAAGGCAAAGATCAGAAGTTGAGGAGACCAAGCAAAGGATTTTTTTTTTAAAAAAATCTTTTTCATAAACTATTACAAATTATGAGTACAAGTGCTACTGAGTTACTTAATTTTGCTTTAGATTAGAAGACCACAGTTAGTTTCAATTTCACTTGAAGCTTCTAAGTCAAAAATTGAAGAAGGAAACCAAACAGACTGTCTACCTTTAAAGCCTACAGACAGACATCTATAGTAGCTTCAAGAGACTTTACCCTGTAGTAAGTGTTATCCAATTCAGCTAATGAGGGATCAGAATCTAGCATAGCATTTAGTCCAAGATCACGCCTTTGAACTGTGGCACTGGAGGTGACTATTACTCACCCCTAGACAAACCTCACCAAAGATATCACTTGGAGCCAAGATCACCAAACCAAGGCTGTCATACTTTCGTCATGTCATGAGAGCTGACTTACTCAAAAAGCCAATCATGCTGGGTGTGATCAGCAGAAAAAGAAGGGGTCATCCTAGTACCCACAGGCTGGACACTATAAAAGATGACACTGGGATGATCATGATGAATCTGAAAAAGGCAGTGAGAGACAGAGGAGCCACGGTGGCGCAGTGGTTAGAGTGCAGTACTGCAGGCTACTTCTGCTGATCACCAGCTGCCAGCAGTTTGGCATATTGAATCTCACCAGGCTCAAGGTTGACTCAGCCTTCCATCCTTCCGAGGTTGGTAAAATGAGGACCCAGATTGTTGGGGGCAATATGCTGACTCTGTAAACCTCTTAGAGAGGGCTGTAAAGCACTGTGAAGCGGTATATAAGTCTAAGTGCTATTGCTATTGCATGGAGAGTCCTGCATCTGAAGACTGCACTATGAACGCACCAATTCATCCCCACATTCTATGGAGAATGCGGTAAGACCTGTGGGCAGTCTTCATAGACATGCAAAGTGAATTGAATTTATATGTATAAGTTAAACCATCACATACAGATGGTTTCCCCCTATGTGGAGAGACATCAGACGGTAGAGATGTTTCTATTTTTCTTCTTGCATTTATCCTTCAAGGTTCCCCCATTCATGACCAGATAAGCTGACCCTTTAAAAGTGCTCAGCTATAGATGAATATCATGGCATATGGGAGGAAAGAGGGCTGAATGAAAAAAAGAGTCAGAGATCTGAAGCAGTAAAGATAAAGGAAAACAGAAGGGGTAATAAAAATGACATTAAGGTGGCAACAATGGCTAGCAACGTTATTGGCTTTCAATAGAAATTCTGACACTGCTAGTCTCTCCAGAGAATGAGAAGTATAGAATGGTAGCTGTTCAGCCACTTTAATGGCCCAAGATGCAGGCTGCTTAAGAAATGCAGATGGATCACCAAGAGGACAGTGACAACAGAGGAAAAGGATCTATTAGACCAGGGGTGTCAAACTCGATTTTATTGAGGGCCGCATCAGGATTGTGTTTGACCTTGGGGGGCCGGAGTGGGCGTGGGCAGGGTGGGCGTGGGCAGCTCAACATCACTCGTGTTGGGGGCACCTGTGGTGGCCCGAGTGCTCTGCCAATGAAAACGGGCTCCCGAGCTCCATTTTGGCTGAGACGGTCTCCTGCAACCCTCTGCCAGTGAAAACGGAGCTCAGGAGGGCTGTCCGCGGCCCTTGCGAGCTCTGTTTTAGGCTGCGATGGCCTACTGCAACCCTCTGCCAGTGAAAATGGAACTCGAGAGGGCCACACGCAGTCCTCCCGAGCTCCATTTTTGCTGGCAGAATCACTGCGGGTCGGTCCTTTGCTGTTTCTAGGGCGGCCCCGCAGGCCAGATCTAAGCACCCCGTGGGCTGGAGACAGCCCCCAGGCCTTGAGTTTGACAGCACTGTATTAGACTCTCCAGCATCTACCTGTCCAATCCAAACATCAGATTTCCACTCTCTGCCTGCAAAATTTAAGCACAGTTTGGCCGGGAAAGTCAGTCAGTCACTAATGGGGACCAAGAGAAGGGCTTTCTCTACTGTGGCTCCTCCTCTTTGGAACATCTTACCCCCCTGAAGTAAGATTGACTCCCACCCTTCTGACTTTTCACAATGGCCAAAAGACTTGGCTTTGCCAATTGGCTTGGGGCTTCAGTGGGGGAACTTCATACTGGAAGTGATTGATGAATTAAGAGGCAATCCCACCTCCCCCCCTGCGCATCCTGCTCCCTCCCTCCCCATCTTTTAACTAATTTTATCTTTGACTGTAATTCCATTTTTACTGTTTCAGAAATATTTATCTTTTATGATTTTAACGCTTTTAAAGATGTAAGCCGCCCAGAGTCACTTTGAAACGAGATGGGTGACAAATAGTTCCAATAAATAAATAATAAAGTAGGATACAGCAGGGCTAGGATAAAACAAAATTCTATTCCTAGACACGATCTATGAATTTAAAAAATAATGTAAAGATGCCCAATGAGTACCTTATTTTAAGAGGAAGTTTCTGAAGAATAAAGAACAAAAACACTTTTTCTACTTTTTGAGCCCATTTTTAGAGACACTAATAGGATCAAAAATTTATTTTGAGTAACTATGCTTTTCTATATGTATTCAACACATATGAGAAAATATTTTGCAAGGAAAAATACTTAGGGAGGCTGTCAAATATTGCTATGTTTCTTTCTTTTGTCTTAATTGTTTTCAGTGAAAAGATGACAAATTCAAAACACTTAAACATTTGTTCTGCAAGTCCTTAGTGTTCTGAAAAGGAGTTTTAAATTAAAATGCCAAACAGAGCAATGACAGAGAACATTTCCTGATTAGGATGATACAGAATTGCCTTGTCTATAGGAAATGACTAGAATGGTTATGCTTACTTTTTCATGGTAAACAAATCAATAGCAACAAGATCAATATAAATACAAAGTCACTCAGAAAGCCCAAAAGATGAGTAATATTGTACGGACGGCACATTTTGCAGCTGAGACATATCTTAATTCAAGAAGCAAATTGTAAAGTTAGCAACATAAAATTGCTAACTTTTCTCATCCATTCTGAAGTCTTTGAAATAGCAACTAAACACAACACATATTTCCAGCAAGATTAGACTGAAAACATATTTTGTCTGGAATTCTAAAGAATCCAACTTGAAAATAAATCCTACTGGTTTGTAGTTTGGTGTGAACAATAGTCTTTCAGTGTCTCCGGGCATATTTTTCACACCACGAGCTTTGTATTTATAGCAGGTCAGTTAAAGACCCAACCGTTGCATTCTACACAGCGCAATAAGCTTGGTTAGCATTAATCTTGGATTGTTTTCTTTAGAAAGTAAATGTATGGTTCCAATTAGTAGATTAAAGACTTGATGTTACTTGTGATTTAAAAGGAATTTCTTATAGAGATCAATTATGTATTTGTTGTTGCTAGTCGTGAAGTCGTGTCTGACCCATCGCGGCCCCATGGACAATGTTGCTCCTAGCCTTCCTGTCCTCTACCATCCCCCGGAGTCCATTTAGGCTCACTGCTTCAGTGACTCCATCCAGCCACCTCATTCTCTGCCATCCCCTTCTTCTTTTGCCCTCAATCGTTCCCAGCATTAGGCTCTTCTCCAGTGAGTCTTTCCTTCTCATTAGATGGCCAAAGTATTTGAGTTTCATCTTCAGGACCTGGCCTTCTAAAGAGCAGTCAGGGTTGATCTCCTCTAGGACTGACTTGTTTGTTCGCCTTGCAGTCCAAGGGACTCGCAGGTCCAATTATGCGAGTCCAATTATGTATACATGAGTACAATGAAATATGCTTGTTTACTGAAAGTTTGCAATTATATGAAGTTATATACACGTATGAGAAACCTTTCTAAACATTTTATTGCTGCTGCTTTATTGTCTTTTTTACTTTTCTTTGCCATGTTTTAATTAAATAAATCGGGAGAATCCAACAAGTCACAACTTGGTTTTTTGCAGCTTAGCATGTTGTGAGAGTTCAGAAAACTGCTTAGTTTGAGGATTAATATATTAAGTGTGAATTGGTAATTGAGTTACTTAAGTTTGGAATTGTTGAAGTAAGCTAAGGAGTTGCCTTCGTTCGTTTTTCTAGTCATAATCTTCAAACAAAGACTTTTTGAAAAAACGGCTGAACTAATTCCAAGGTTGGTCACATGAATACAAATGCTTTGTTTGGTTTATGCGGTTTTCAGAAGATTAAATTTTAGAAGACTGTGGGATGGAAGAATAGTTTCCCCTTCCCACCCGTTTTTTAATTAGCTATATGCAATGCATTAGCATTAGCCTACTGCCTTTTCTCAGCATTTTTGTAAAACTTGACAGCAATAGATTATAGCACCTTCTCCATTTGCTGAGTGGTAGAAAGTTGCAGGTACAACACTATTAGAGATTTACATAAGACAGGGCTGGAGATTTAACATGCTTTTATAAGACTTACTTTGTTTAAAAACATACGAGCAAAGCATAAATTAAAGCATTCCCAGAGTGCAGAAGATCCATTATACTGTGTATAATTCCCTTGGTGGAAGAAATTGTGTACCAAAGGCATTTTTAGAAAACTTTTAAGTTTCCCCCTCTCCCCAAAGCTTTACAGCCTTGTTTTTCTCTTTCTCCTACACTCACAACTGACAGGCCCCAAACAGAGTTCTGCAATCAGTTGTTAAGACTGAGTAACAAGTCACATCAAAGGATAAATTAGGAAACAGGGCTAAGAAACAAGTTAGAAATCAGGACAAATTAAAAGGTTAACCAGACCAGGTTAATCAAGGAACAATCTCTTAGCAATCTTCCTTGCTTACCCGAAAATTGGTCCTGATTCATTTCAAATTGGAGCCTTGAGACATGAAAGGTCATGACATACTTTCAGGAGTGCAATCCTTAGAGCTGAAATTTTGAATTTATTATGTCTGTAGAACTCAAAAGCTTCACCAAAAACTGCACCCTGGTTACTTTTTTATACCCCTATTTCATTCTTGTAAAATGTTAATGAGGGGTCCTTTCAAGTCAATGAGTGGTAGATATCATGACCTCCTTGCATTGCCTTGTCTACTCATGGGAAAAACAACCATGAATTGCTCTGCATGATGTGTTGCCAGGTTGGAAGACTCTACCACTCTTTCCCCCAATTTTCTCTCACACTTCTCCCAGAATAACATTCTTTTAAACAGGTGCCAATTATGTAAAGTCCCTGCTGATTATGGGCTTAACACCCTTGAGATCATCTGGGAACACTTATCTTGACTTGGATGGAATTATTTACATCTCCTAGATATTAAGTCAGACATTAGAAAGTTAGAAATAGTTAATTTTTGTCAGAGGTATAAACTGAACTTTTACTTAAGGCTTTAAACTGAATTCTTACTTACGGCTTTAAAATTAAACAAAAATTCACATAAAATTAGTTTGAAGGTTACTTGTGACCCTTGTGCTTGTTGCCATAGATTATCTTTTTCTTTAGTTTTAGAAATCACATGGATTAATCCTGCTAAGATGTATTTAGAAAAGCAGCACAGTATCTAGAAAATTAAGTCATTGAGGAGGCCAGCAAAGAAAACATTTAAATACACTTCTCTTAAATAGAAACATTTACACAGAACCCATAATTTTAGTGAGATGAAACTTTGTTCTTAATTTATTTTCACCTAACATTTCTAAAAAAAAAAGAAAAAGTTAAATGACCTTTGAAAAATCCCACACAGAAGCTGGAAATACTGAATATGATGTAATTTGGAAAAGACAGTTCCTATCAAAATTAGATAAAATTATGGGTTTAGAATTACAGCTATTTTCTTTCAATGAAAATGTATTTATACAGAGTTTTTAATTTCAAAAGAAGGAAGATAGAAAGGGAGGAACTATTACCTTGCTCCATCTCTCCCCAAAACCTCCACAGAGGGAGTTATTACTATGGATTATTTATAGGAGATAAATTCATTGTAGAAAATTAAACTCTAAAATTCTTCATGCAGTTAGTTATCCAGCTTTACATGTTCACGTAAAATTACTCATCATCTATAAAGGCATGGAAAAGAATGCTTTAATCTACAAAATAATTGTCACACTAGAAATGCTGGACAAGTACAGTCAATTAATTTGGGATCTCAACCCAAATTATTTCTACACCTATGATGAATGACAAATATTTCTACACCTATGATGAATGGGCTAAACTTATTCATTTCACCAAACAAATGCTAAAAACATATATAATAACTGGTTCAAATATTTCAGTTTTTTTTAAATGTACTACTTAGATTTTTTCTCACTGAAATAATTTATAAAATGCTACCCGTATGTCAGTTCTGGAAACCATTATTTCTGTTTGCTTCAACTGCCACATATTTTAGCCTGGGAAATTGGGAGGGTTTTTTTTGTTGTTAGAGCGGTAGGAACTTAGTCATAACAAAATTTGTTACTCAAGGACGAATGTGCCTGCACCTGCGTGGAGAGAGTATCCAGCTGAGCGTGAAGATTTGATTGGACCACGTGGTCAGCTTGTGGGTGTGGGGCATGATCGTGAACTTTCAACTGGGTGGGGAAACCCTGAAAGCTTTCAGATTCGGGTTTTCCCAGATGTGCCAACATGATATCTCTAATAAATTGGAACTTTGAGGAACTTCTAGCCTCGGAGTTTTATTTCGTTGGGGGTGTTTACTGGAACGCTGACACTGTAGAGCTGTTTATATTGCCAAAGTTAGGAATGATAATTTGTTTTCAGTTTGACTATCCCTTGCATTATTTTCTTTATATATGTAATTATACCATAGCCAAGATGAAATGATAGTTCGATGTTGTATCTTTAAAAAAAATCTACATTTTTGGTTGGGATAATTGGTACTGAGATTTGAAACTTACAATATATCATTAACTTCTACTATGTCTTGAACAATATGGCAGCCCTCCTCAGGACAGTTTCCACTGAGTATACCAATGGTAGCCATCAAGCAACCTATTCCATAATCTACTTGTCAAGCAGAAACAGAATTATAGCAATATGCACTCCAGAAGTAAAAGGAAATTATAGTTTATAGTATTGAAATGTATAAAAGGTTCAGATTCATTTTAACATTCTCCTAGTAATTTCCATAATAAGTCAAGCTGACACTAGCATCATGATGTCACAGTGAAAAGTATACAATTATATATTTCTGTCATAAAGCATGACACAAACGTCTCGTCATTGTATTGTGATGTCATGATGCACACATTGTCATTTGACTTTCTTCCTCCTCTCTGTGTTGGAAATCTCTCGGGGTTTACTTTTTCTGAATATTAACTATTTGAATGGTTTTTCTCCACATACATTCAAATATTTTAGTGCTCAATATTTGAATGTTATCTGTGTATTAACAGTGAGGGAGAGAGGGAGAGAATTAGACTTATTTCTGTAAAAGCTGAAAGCAGAAGACTAAATCATTTCAAATATCCAGCTAAATATATGGAGTGCCATAGTGGAGGATACATAATGTACTATTCTGAATATAGAACAGTACATTATGAGCTCAGTTTTCCTACTAGCTTTGAAATCATTACCATAATAAAAATAACTGACAGGATTTCTATTAATTTTTGGCTAAATTATGATACCCTAACGTATTACATCTATGGCATTTTCTATAGAAATATTTTCATTTTAGAAATGAATGAAAAAACAAAATACATGTATAAATAAATGGAACCAAATGAACAGAAATGAATATTCTTATTTGTTTTTAACGCAGTGAAACATTGGGAATTTCCAAGACACCAGCATTTATGCTCTTTTATCTAAGATAAAAGATACTCTTCAATTTTTCTACCCTTGAAATGCAGAGGACATGTAAAGACAATACGATGAAGGTTAAATCATAACTGACTGGATTAATCCCTGCAGTTTTCTTGGCGAGATTTCAGAAGTGGCTTGCCATTGCCTCCTTCCCAGAACCGAGAGAAACTGACTAGCTTCAGCCTCACCAGGTTGGCTTTACACCTAAGGCAGGATTAGAAGTCATGGACTCCCAGTGTCCAGCCTGGTGCCTTAATCAAACTGCATCTCAATTGACCAATAGATGAGCACAAAGAACATGATATATAATCCCCTGAATTGTTAACAGGAATGAATTAACAAGAGTATCCTCACCCTCAGAAATTAATAGCATCTATGTTTTTCAGTTCATGATTTTGGTGCCTTTGTCATGTGATTTGCACATAAAATTTGCTAATACCATATGAGCTAGTTTTATTTGTTAACAATTTATTTTTTGTTCTTTTTGTTTCCTTTGGGTCTTTTTCATTGTCTCTTCTGAGTAGTATGTAGATGTTGTTTATCTCCATGTGCCTGTTGATGGCCGATTGTCTGAATGCTAGTCGTCCAGAAACTCTCTGACACTTTTGGACTTGGATTGATCTATGATGCTCACAGTTTTCTGATTGAAACCACATGTATTTGTTGAGTGTGTCCATGTGTTGTGAAATAGTCTCTTCTATCAATACTTTATTAATCGCCTCTGAAAATTGCTCAGTAACAGTTTATTTATATATAAATTCTAAGTTATATCCTGTGATTGTAAGTATGTATTTAGTACAGTTATTTCTATTTGTCATAGGAATTATTAGCTTATATAATAAAAGTTATAGATAATTATAACTAAGCACTTGGTTTACTTCCTGTTTTTATTAATTAATTATCTTTCTGTTCTGGAACAGTAATGTGTAGCAACAGAGCTTTAAAAGGAAACAAGGAATTTATTTTAAGTTAGCAATAATTAATTATTTGGGATTGACAATATTGTGTAAAAGGACATTACAAAAACTACTATCTCTTGGGAGAAATACATCACTATTACTAACTGATGCACTTGGTAACACCTTTAAAGAAAATATAGCTTTGGGTTTTTGCTTGTTTAAAAGGCATAACTGATGATTGCATACCTGCATAACTTCAAGAAATACCTCCATCCTTACTCACTGTCATTCTCCCTTCCTTGGCAACTGTTTGCATTGCTATTTAATAGCTCAATACCAAATCCATTCTCTCCTTCCCTGTGCCAACAACCACGGAACTCCTCTTCCATCTGCTCAGATTCATGGAGAAAGGAGTAGTCACTTTCACCTCTCTCCATTCTAGAACCTTCCATAGCATTTTCTCTGCCGCACAATATTTGATGAGCTTTTTCCTCTGCATCACAACTGCCTATTTGAATGAGTCTACTGTAGAAGCACCATTTGAATTTATACAATGAACAATGAGCAAATAACACACCAGATGAGAATGTTGCTGGTCTAGCTGCCCTTCTTTGTTTATGATGAGAATCTCCTTGCACCAACTTTCAACCCGTTTCTTCTCATGATAAAGTGAACATCACGGTTTTTCTCTCTAACTAAATAGATCTCCAATTAATTGCTGCTGTGTTGTTAATGCTGCACGATGGCCCTTGTTGGATAGTGGGTAGAGATGACAGGAGACAGACTTCCAAGCAGCTCTTTATTTCGGCTCTTGTATCAGCAACCAGCAAAGAGCAGTCTGACAGCTTGCCCTTTTATAGGGAGCTGTCAGACAGACCAGCCAATAGCGTTTGAGCTTTTTCCCGCTCAAACGCTGGACCTGGTTGGAACCATGTAACACAGTTTAAACAGTTAGAACATAACACCCCTCCCCTCCTGGATGGAGCTGTCCAGCATACGTAATCACGCAGGTAGGCGGGGCGTTTTGGAGCCCTACTNGTATCAGCAACCAGCAAAGAGCAGTCTGACAGCTTGCCCTTTTATAGGGAGCTGTCAGACAGACCAGCCAATAGCGTTTGAGCTTTTTCCCGCTCAAACGCTGGACCTGGTTGGAACCATGTAACACAGTTTAAACAGTTAGAACATAACACCCCTCCCCTCCTGGATGGAGCTGTCCAGCATACGTAATCACGCAGGTAGGCGGGGCGTTTTGGAGCCCTACT
>QLTV01003780.1:2709120-2790410 GCA_003457575.1 Thermophis baileyi
CGGCGCCGGCGGGTGGTAGGTGGACATAGCGGCAGACGGCGGCAGGAAGATGTCTGCCTGGCTGGTTGAAAGTGCTGAAGAAGCTAGTCACAGTTCTCCTGGCCCAAGCCTTCGTCGCCACTGGTAGATCGTGGGTAGAGAGGACAGGAGACAGACTTCCAAAGCAGCGCTTTATTTCGGCTCTTGTATCAGCAACCAGCAAAGAGCAGTCTGACAGCTTGCCCTTTTATAGGGAGCTGTCAGACAGACCAGCCAATAGCGTTTGAGCTTTTTCCCGCTCAAACGCTGGACCTGGTTGGAACCATGTAACACAGTTTAAACAGTTAGAACATAACAGCCCTGTTTTCATATTTAATATTCCGCAAACCCTAAAGAAGGTAATTATTGAAATTAACAGAGAATATTCATAATGAAGTATAAGAGGCAATAAAAGGCTTATGCAGACAATTAAACATCGGAGTGAAGTTCAAAGATCAGATCTGCTGAAGCAGCTTTATCCAACATATGGCTTTGAAATATAGTGAAATAAGATAGTACTGGTAATCAAGCACAGCTACTGGAGAGAGCAACAGATTGGCTGGCACTGAAGTTTCTAAATTGCAAGCAAAAGAAAAAAAAAGAAACTCTGAAAAAATAGCAATAACAATAGCACTTAGACTTATATACTGCTTCACAGTGCTTTACAGCCCTCTCTAAGCAGTTTACAGAGTCAGCATATTGCCCCCAACAATCTGGGTCCTCATTTTACCCACCTCGGAAGGATGGAAGGCTGAGTCAACCTTGAGCCTGGTGAGATTTGAACTGTCAAATTGCAGGCAGCCAGCAGTCAGCAGAATTAGACTGTAGTACTACACTCTAATCACTGCGCCACCGTGGCTCATAAAATGTCATTTAAAAATTCACAAATCTAGATTTTAGGCTTTTAGAAACTATGAGAGAAATTATAAATGTTCAAATACATGGTAATGAATGGAATGATTGTAATAACGATATATACTAGCGCTACTAAAATAGTGTAACAAAAGTGCAAACAAATTGAATATGAGAGGAGTTCCAATTTAGTGAAAGTAGTATTTACTTTTTCTTTTGGGGGTATGAAAATATCAGAGAATAGTTTACAGAAATGGAATGCATTTGATAGAAGTTAGTTAGAATGAAGAAAAACAAAGAAATGTAGTTACTTGGTCCAAGAAAAATGTTTAACAGTATTAGGTCCAAGACATTAAATACTGGTGTGAACAGATAAAAGAAAGACAACAGCCTTGTCATGACAAAAATATATTTCAAATGTAAAAAAATACTGCTGAGGTGTTGAAAGCACTGAAACTGTACAGTAATGTCACACAAATCTGTACAACGTGTGTATATCAGTAACCTGAAACAAGTGTTTTATCTTTTGAGCCACCTTGGTAAAATTGCATTTTTGAAAGCTGTCCCTAAAACTACCATATTTTTCGGAGTATAAGACGCTCCGGAGTATAAGACACACCTTAGTTTTTGGGGAGGAAAATAAGAAAAAAAAATTCTGCCTCTGCCTACCAACATCCATCGGTATTCATCTGGCTAGCGTCCTGTCAGTGTGTGAGGGAGTTGAGGGCTGTTTGGAAACTGAAACAGTATTTGCTGTGTGAGCAACAAGGAGACAGCAAGGAGCCTGTGTGTGGCTTACCTCAACTGTTCTATACTAAAGCTGCATGCTGTGCAGCTAAAACTGAAACTAAAACTGAAACTCCTCTCCTCTGCTTGTGTTTTTGTGACTGTTCCAATTCCTGTGATGTGGTCTTAATCTTCCTGAGGACTGAAAAATGAGCAGTATAAAAAAATGGGGGACAGGTTGTAGCTGAGGCCTCCATATCTATTGAGGGAAGCATTTACCACTTTGGCATAAATGGATTCCTTCACTTCTCTCTCAAACCATGGTTTCCTCAGTTCCCCAGGAAGATTAAGACTACTACACAGGTTCACCAGGGAGGCCACACTTCACAATCCACCTAGGGCAGTGATGGCGAATCTTTTTTGGTTCGCGTGCCAAAAGGGGGGGAGCGTGGGGGGATCATGTGCACACGTGCCCACACTCATAATTTCATGCGCCCCCCCGCGCATGCGCACGTGATCCCCCCTGCTCC
Source organism: Thermophis baileyi (assembly GCA_003457575.1). Lineage (NCBI taxonomy): Eukaryota > Metazoa > Chordata > Lepidosauria > Squamata > Dipsadidae > Thermophis > Thermophis baileyi. Next base: position 2,711,247 of record QLTV01003780.1, read on the forward strand.
TGGCACGCGATGGCACACCCGTTTTTCGCTCTCACCAGGCTTCAGAGCCTTTCTAGGAGCCTGGGGAGGGCAAAAATGGCCTTCCCTACCCCCCCGGAGGCCCTCCAGAGGCAGAAAAAAATGGGACTTCCGGTCCAACCGGAAGTTGGCAAATGGGGGGGGGACTGTTTTCGCCCTCCCCAGGCTCCTAGAAAGGCTCTGAAGCCTGGGGAAAGCAAAAAAAGGGGACGGGCCATTTCTGGCCTCCGGAGGACCTCCGGGGGGGAGGCTGTTTTCACCCTCCCCAGGCTCCTAGAAAGGCTATGAAGCTTGGGGAGAGCAAAAAAAAAATGGGACCCTAACCCTAACCCTCCGGAGGACCTCTGGGGGGGTGGGGAAGGCCATTTTCGCCCTCCCCAGGCTCCTAGAAAGGCTCTGGAGCTTGGGGAGAGCAAAAAAAGGGCCTTCCCCACCCCCTCCGGAGGCTGGAAACAGCCTGTTTCCCGACTCCCAGTGGGCCCAGAAGGCCCGAAAATCAGCTGGCCGGCGCAAGCATGCGCGCTGGAACTGAGCTTGAATGCCCATTGATAGGGCTCCACGTGCCACTTGTGGCACGTGTGCCATAGGTTCGCCATCACAGACCTAGGGTAAAGGATTTAGGAGTTGGAACATTTGACTCTCTGTCTACTCACCTAATGAGCCTATCCAGATTAGCTGAGTTGAGGATATACATGGGGTCCCCCTAACCAACTTGCTCAGACTGAAGAAGTTACTTAGATAAGCAATGAAAATTTCAAATCAGGAAAAGAATTCCAGTTGCCATGACTCAACTTCCAGACAATTTTATCTGGATGTTTGAGAATTTTCATCAACACTTCCCAATTTTGTTTCTGACTTCTCAGAAGTGGGGGACAATCAGCTGCTTGATTTAGATGTAGTGTCCATTTATAGCTCCATTATAGTGGTTCCATAAATTTGTAAGTACATTATAAATGTAGCATAAATATGGTGTATTTGGTGGCCAACCTGTTGCTAAAGTATAAATGTAGAATAAATTTAGTAGTTAATATTAATAATTAATAATATTGGGAATGACAACCTCTGACATGATAGGATATGATGAAGACATTGCTGCATGCTAGCCACATAAGAAAATAAATGAATTTTTAAGAGACACAAGGATTCATAGACTCTTCCATTGCAAAATGGAAGAGCATGTCAAGGATTTGATGATTCTGGAATCATATTTAGGCACAGTCTTTGTATGATATTACACAGACAATTGCTCTTCTTGTTTTTACATCACTGAATGCCATAACAGGTTTAATCAAACCTCTGAACAATGTATCTAAACTTTATTAAAAAGAGGGATGGGGAGCCTGAACTCCATGCTCAGTGCTTTTAAAAGCAAATTTCCTTCATTTTGTTCAGGAATAAACACACATTTAAGCTGCATTTCTATACCCACTATCCTAACAGGGAGTCCAACTGCATTCAATGAGACCTATTTTTGAGTAGACAAACCTAAGACTGTACTGTTAGTAATTTCCTGAAAAAATGTTATCTATATATCATAGTATAGATCTAGTTTTCAATCAAGAGACAATATGAGATGAAACAGTACCTGCTTCTCAACCAAGATTTAAAAAAAATTCCCTTAGGTTTCATCCCAAGTGATTTCATGCAATTTTCTTGGGCCTTTTTCCCACTATAATCTGAGTTAATTTGCATCCAAGTACAGACTACAAGCTTCCTTGCTCAGTTTCCAAGACTTTGGGGTAACCAAAATTAGTGTGGATGTGCCCACTGCTGTGGCTATGGCATTCAAAAAGGCTTATATGTTATTTCCAGTCTCCATAACTGCTGGTATACATTCTGTCCCATGTTTCTTTCTTCATAAGAAATCTGATTCTATGAACTAGGACCGTGATGGTGAACCTATGGCACGTGTGCCACAGGTGGCACACAGAGCCCTCTCTGCGGGCACGTGAGCTGTCGCCCCAGCTCAGCTCCACCACGCATGCGCGTGTGCCTTCCGCTGGCCAGCTGCTTTTTGGGTCTCTGCCATGCATGCGCAGGGCGCATGCGGGAGATGCGTGCGCATGCACGGGGGTGGGCGCACACAGGGGTCACGCACGCATTGCATTATGGGTGTGTGTGCATGCACACACGCGCTTTCGGCATGCGGCAAAACAAAAAGGTTAGCCATCACTGAACTAGGATATCCTTAACTGGACATCACTCAACATTCAGTGCAAATACTCCCGAACATAATTTTATGTTTTTTCTATAATATAACTGTCTGAAGAGTTCAGACAGAAAATCAATACTATCAAGAAACAGATGGATAGTTTTAGATTTTTAGGCAATATCTTTATTTGTTATGTAGGCACAGAGATGACACATTATTAAAAAGAGAGCGTACCATCTAAGGTGAAGGTCTTGTACATGAACCAATAAAACCACAGATGATACTGTCAGGAAAAAAAAATGCTTTTAGCAAAATAGTAGTGGTTATAACATGGCTTCTGTTCAAATATTCAGGCAAGATTTACTATCTAAAAATTGACATGAAATAACCGGCTGATAAGGGAATGTGAGTACATGAAATAACCGGCTGATAAGGGAATGTGAGTACTGTACTTTAAATGGAGCATTTTTCAATCCAAATATCACAGATCAAAAATATTGACTTTTGTGTCTTGGATGCATTCATTTTTTTTAGCACAATCTAATACAAAGATCAAAACTCACAAAAGAAGAGAAGGAACCTATTATATAATTTAAAACTTTTTTTTTCATTGATCACAGGATGATAGAATCAGTATCATAATTTCCTGGGTCGTAAAAGGATGTAGTGCTTGATGTAAAAATATTATTATCCAAAGTAAAAAGTATAAATAGATGAAAGTTTACTCTCATGAGCTGTAGCTTAACAAAGAGAAAGATTAGATACGGCATCCTACCTGCTTCCTAAAAGGCATTTAGTAAAATACAGTGAAAGCCAACGGCAGAGTCAAAACCACACTTAAAGTACAAACCAGGTATCAAGGTAAGAAATCCAGTACAGATAGTCCTTGACTTACAATTACAATTGAACCCAAAATTTCTGTTGCCAAGCAAGACAGTAAAGTGAATTTTGTCCCATTTTACAACCTATCTTGCCACAGTTAAGTGAATTACTTCAGTAGTTAAGTTAGTAACATGGTAGTTAAATGAATCTGGCTGCCCCATTGACTTTGCTTGTCAGAAGGTCGCAAATGATGATCACATGATCTGGGATACTGCAACCGTCATAAATACCTGCCAGTTGCCAAGTGTCTTAATTTCGATCACGTGACCATGGGAATGCTGCAACGGTTGTAAATGTGAAAAACGGTCATAACTCACCTTTTTCAGTGCCATTGTACCTTCGAACAGTCATTAAGTGAACGGTTGTAAATCGAGGACTACCTGTACCCATTTAAGTTCATAGGATGGAAGAACAAAATATTATCAGATCAAGGAAATTTCAGGATTCCAGGAAGTTAAATAATATTTAGAGTGACTACGCAAACTCAGACTATCATCTGAATGAAGAGTGGGTGCTTTTATACTGGAGTCTCCTGGCTTCTTCAAAAATGCAGATCAGGCGATGCTGGACTATTGTGAATGAGCTATGCCTTTAATTAGAAGACTAAGACTTGCCTAGTGAAACTCCTCTTTTCCTTCTTTTCTCCACAAAAGCACAGGTATCCCCGTTCCTTTGCAGAAGCTTAATGATAAGGAACCTCTTACTCTGTCCCCAATTATTATTTCCTATGGTTGCCTTAACTAGAGGCCTGATCCCCACACTTAACCATGTAGCTAAATCCTCACTAATAGGTACCGTATTTTTCGGACTATAAGACGCACCGGTGTATAAGAGACACCACGATTTCGAAGAGGTAAGAAAAAAAAAAGTTTTTGCCCTCCCCTAGACCCCAGGAGCACTCTGCAGACCTCCCAAACCCTCTGCGCACCCCGTTTTTGTGAAAAATGGCCCGTTTTTCACAAAAATGGGGGCGGTTTTGCCCTCTCCCAGCCCCCAGGAGCACTCTGCAGACCTCCCAAACCCTCTGCACACCCCGTTTTTGTGAAAAACGGGCCATTTTTCACAAAATGGGGGCATTTTTGCCCTCCCCCAGCCCCCAGGAGCACTCTGCAGACCTCCCAAACCCTCTGTGCACCCGTTTTCACACAGGGCAGGGCTTCGGGAGGCCAAAAATGGCTGTATTCGGTGTATAAGACGCACCAACATTTCCACCCTCTTTTATACTCCAAAAAATACATAGGAGGAAAGCATTTTAACCGTGCTATAGCGAAGAGCCCTAGGTTTTCCATATTGATTGGTATCAACTACCTTGTGCTTTCCTCCATCCTTTAAAAAGCAAGCAAGAGAATTGATAATTCTGCAAAGTAGTTGATTCCCCCCCCCATCTTTTCCCAAATGATTCTGAAGGATGATACAGCCTGTATGTGGTGTGTGTTTCTCCAGCTATTGATTGTTCCAATACATTTCATACAGTTAGAATGGTGAAATGGTAAGATATGATGGAACAATAAAAAGCTACACACGGGTCACCCACCTTTCTTGTTATGAATAAAGAAATAAGCTCACTGTTCATGTTAACATTTGAAAGAAAATGAGCAAGAATGGATCTAAACAGAATTTCTATTAGTTATTTTTTTTATATTGAACAAAATGCAGTATTAAGAAATTCCAATCAATTCTATCTTCCATAAAATTGGACTTTTGATACTCTACGCCCTGGAAATAGAATTGAGAAAATTATTGGACAAGCAGATACACAAGAAACTGTCTCCATATTACAAATTTTGCATGCGTTGAAACAATTTATATTTCTCCATTGACTATGCCATTAAAAATAGCCCTGTATGACACTGGTGAATGATATATTAACTGTCCTGCAACATATTTAGGCACGAAAGGGGAAAAAACCAATAAAAGCTTGTATCTCCCAGACATAAGAAAGATCCTAGAACACTAATTTCACAGGTGATGTTACATTCAGCCCATTCCAAAAACATATCTATATGTAAGCCCATTGACAACATGGATACAATTTTCAGTATTTCACAAATGGGTATTAACAGCTGTTTCACAGATCCTACATAAATAAATACATATAATTCAGCAATTGGTGAGTAATCAATTGTATACTAACTTGATATACATTTGCAAATATGAGTGTGGACCATTCATGCTTTTCACTATCACTTTTGTATACATTTGGAATATATACCTAAGCATTCAAGTGAAGAGCCACTTAAAGCTCCCAAGATAAAGATAAGCAGATTGCACAGCAACTCATGAAAACAGAAACATTTCTATTTTTAAGAGCATATTAGTCATGTTGTGGAGAGAAAGTTAGAACTTCATGATACCAGAAACTAGAATGTTAGTTCAGTTCATACAAGCAGCTGGTCCCTAAGTAAAGATAATAAAACTGTGGATTTCGGAGGACTTAAACTGTAATATAGATCTTGCCACTTCAGTCAATATAGATATTGCCACTTCAGTCAAGTGTTTCTTTCCATCTATGGGGGATTTTAAAAGATTCACCCATTCAATTTTGTAGCTCACAGATCCATGAACCAAAAAATAGTTCTTTAATTATGTGATGAAATGCATTATAAATTTGAACAAGTTATTCTTGTAAAGTCAGCCTATATGAATGAAATGGAGTCAAGATTACAAAAGAAAAAGAAGTCTTTTTTGGAATATTTTTTATCCTTTTAAAAATGCATCTGGGTCTTGTTTGAAAGCATCGAGCATAGATTATAGGAGCAGAGAAGGGGAGAAGGGAACGTAATTCTTACCTTTATTCTCACAGTCACAGTAGCAAGGCCTGGAGGCATTGCTCCTCCGACATTGAAGGCTTCCACTAAAAAAGTGAATGTTGCTTCTGTGCCAGAAAAGGACTCAAAATCCAAGGACTTTCGAAGTGACAGTTCGCCCGTAAATTTGTTCAATGCAAAAAACTGGAGTGGTCGCTGACTTCGTATTCCGTAGGTAATATTGGAACCAAGGTCAACGTCCTTAGCCTTGAGGAAATGAAGAACAGGATTTTAGGATTTACAAATTTCATCACTACAATATGACATCCATCCCCTCAAAACATTTTTTGCAACATTGATTTCATGTTTACACACATGTGCATACTGTATGTGCACACATACACAAAAACACCCCTCCAAAAAATCATCTCCCTCAAACCCATTTATCTATATGAGGGCATCAAACCTAAGTATCAAGAATGAGGAATATCTTTAGGATAGATAGATAGATAGATAGATAGATAGATAGATAGATAGATAGATAGATAGATAGATAGATAGATAGATAGATAGATAGATAGATAGATATTTGTCAAACATGTACAAGATAACAGGTATAGTATAAACATAGATATGAACATAGTAAATGGGTACGAAAAAAATGGAGACAGTAGGACAGGGACGTTAGGCACGCTGGTGCGCTTATGCACACCCCTTACAGACCTCTTAGGAATGGGGTGAGGTCAACAGTAGACAGTCTAAGGTTAAAGTTATGGGGTTTGGGGATGTAACAACAAAGTCAGGTAGTGCATTCCAGGCATTGACCACTCTGTTACTGAAGTCGTATTTTCTGCAATCAAGTTTGGAGCGGTTTACCTTGAGTTTGTATCTATTGTGTGCTCTTGTATTATTGCGGTTGAAGCTGAAGTAGTCAGATAATTTTGTGTGCTATGTTTAGGAGCTGGATATTATCACATGATGTTGTGTGATGGCAGAATTGCTAATAAATAAAAATACCAATCGTATAAAAATGTCTGGATTCTCATACAATTATCACATCTCATGAAATTTGGTAGTTTCAAGAGACTGACTATTTTTAAAAAATGGAGGGATATTTTGGGAAGGATAAATATAACAAGACGGTAGTCACAAATGCTCCACTGTTAACGCAAGCTCTAGCTATGAGAGGGATAAAGGGTAAGGAAAGTGTACAGGAGAAAGACATAGGAGTTGAAAAAGTAGCAACAAATAAATGAAAAAGGAATGGACACAGAATGTATAATTGAAATTGTGTACATTGTTATCTTTATATATATAAATTAACATTAGAATTATATATATAATTGGCAAATTGAAGTAAGAGAAAAAAATGGATGTGTAAGAAATGTATACTGATGCAAAAATGTTGAAAAGAAGATTTCTTTTTTGTTTTGTTTTTTTAAAAAAACTGTCTAATAAAAATTATTAAATAAATAAATAAATATATCAAATTGCATTATACTGGTGTCAAAAGAGGAATTTAAATAGCCTCTACAGATTGTTAAAATTTGCAAAGGATAATAATATAGCTAAGAGTCAGTTTGATGTGGTGGTTAAACCAACAGGTTAGAAATCAGGAAACCTATGTACGAAGCTACCTGGGTCAGTTACTTGCTTTGTTGCCAGAAGTCAAGACTGACATAACAACACAAAGCTATAAAATTCAATTCAATTCAATTCAATTCAATTCAATTCAATTCAATTCAATTCAATTCAATGTTGGACTGGAAATATTTCTAATGATAACTCAAGGAATGTTAGTAGTTTTCTGATTTAAAACACTGAATGTCATTATGGTTAATTAATTTAATATAAAATCTCTTAATTTTTAATAATATTTTTTTCTTTGGAGTGACATGATAGCAGTGTTCCACTATTTGCAGGGCTACCACAAAGAAGAGGGGGTTAACCTATTTTCCAAAGCACCAGAAGGCAAGACAAGAAACAATGGATGGAAACTAATCAAGGAGAGAAGCAACTTAGAACTAAGGAGACATTTTTTATACAATCAGCCAATGGAACAGCCTGCCTTCAGAAGTTGTAGGTGCTCCAACACTGGAGGCTTTTAAGAAGAAGCTAGACAGCCTCTTGACAACCCCAGATTGAGCAGGGGGTTGAACTAGACCACCTCCAAGGTCCCTTCCAACTGTGTTATTCTGTATTGTTCTACAGATTACAAATCTCGTATATAGTCTGGAAACACGTGATAATGATATTACTTATTCTTTTTTTTTTTTTTTGCAATTAAATGATTCTTTTTATATATATGGGAAAGTTACATGAAGAGGCTGTTTGCTTTAGTGATTAAAAGTGCTGGACTAGAAGACACTAAGTTTTAATTCTGCCTTAGGCACGGAAATGAGGCAGGTGACTTTGGACCAATTACTCTTTGTCTGTTCTAGGAAGCAAACAAGGGCAAACCACTTCTGAAAATGTTGCAAAGAAAACTGGATGGACCTGTCCATGCAATTACCAGAAGTCAAGTCTGATTCAATGAAACACAAACACATATGCATACTTTATGGCACATTTTCTTAGCCATCAACGTCTTTTGAAACTCATGCATCCTTTACCTCTAAACGAAGGAATACTGTGCCTGGGGCCAGGCTTTCGGGAATTGAAACAGTATAGGAGGCGTTTGTGAACACAGGACTGTTGTCATCAATATCCAGGACTCTGATTCCCAGAGTTAATGTTGTACGACGTGCATCCACAGCTCCATCAGTGGCTTCAGCAATGAGTTCATAATAATCTTTTTTTTCTCTGTTTAGTTTCACTGAAGTGTAAATACTACCATTGGATGTTATGCGAAAAACATTATTAAAGTTTGCTAAACTGTAATGGACTTGGCCATTTACTCCAGCATCTGGGTCAGTAGCCTAAAATATATAAAAAATACATATTAAAGTTGAAAAATTATAATAACCCATTATGCATACATCAGGATCACTTGCCTAAAAGATTTATGTGTAAAAGAAGGAGTGCCAGAACCTGGGGGTGCAGTTAAAAGAGGGATCAAACTAGAATCCCTACGTAACCACAAGAGGACTAAGTCCAACCTCCCTTGAAATCTATGGGCCCTTATCTAACTCCAGGAAGGTGCTAACTGTTAATTAAGAAGATAGCATAGGCCAGAGCTGTCAAACTCCGGCTCTGCAGGCGGGATGCGTCACGTGCTGGCCACACCCACGCCTGGTTTAGTGAAGGGGAAAAAAGTCCTGATACGTCACATGACACTGCCGTGACGACGTGAATTTGACACCCCTGGCATTGGCTGTTTAGCAATACCTGAGTTTAATTGGATTTGCATGTGTGGACCTGGTCTTTTATGCCTGACAATATGTGGATGAAAGTAGTTTCTACCATCAGAAAACTTTCTGTAAACCAATGAAAGCTTCTTTAATGTCTGATAGTAACCATTTAACTATAAGGATGGACATCCAACAAGCATAGGCGTCAGAAGGCAAATTATATTCCAAGCCACAGATTATGAGTTAGCTACCTTTCCTTTTCAAGACAGCTATCTCTAATCTTTTAAAATGTTGTTTTAAATCTCTAGCTATTTTCTCCTCTCTTTGTTTTGTAAGAAACAATTAATTCCTTGCTCTTAGTCAAAGAATGAATTAATTAAGGGCAATAATTGAATATTAGATACTTCTGGAAATTATCCAAACCTGTTTTTTTTTATCTCTATAGGGGGAAGTGTTTGCTGCCTGATAAAAAAACCCTAAAAAACAAAAATCAAAGCCAGTGATCAGGTGATCCATGTATTTTCCCCCAGAACAAAATGTATCATTATTATTACTGTGGCTTTATTTACAGGCAAGCACCAAAGAAAGAAAGTCAAGTAACAACATATTTTTTTTAAAAAAAGAAAAACAAATCAAGTAAAGAAAAGACTTAAAAAAAAAGAACCATATTGTCAAGTTCAAATCCAATGCTTCCTGATGGCAACTACAACTGAACAGAATTTGACTATTTTCATGGATAAAGCGATGGAATGATGTCCTATTAGAAAATACCACACCTCCTCTAAAGGCCAGCTTAGAAAGAGATGCATTGGTTTATTGTCACCCAACTTGCCAGATTGAAACTCTAGGTAGCATAGAACTACGGTATATTTAAAAAAATCACAATATCCTAAGAACATCACCAACAAAGCCCCTGGGAATGAAACAAATCACATAATTGGGTCATAATCATATATATTCAACTAGGATAAGTCCATCTACCATCAAGGGCACAACTCTTTCTGGAACATGCAGGCTTCAGAGCCTCCTTGAAGGCTCACTGTGTTGGGGTCAGTAGAATTTTGGGCCATAGATTATTCTCTTTTCACAATTGAAAAGATGCATCTCCTAGGACTCGTTACATGGTACCGTGGTCACTCTGTTGGAACATATAGGACAGGAAGAAACAACTCCACGATCCCTTAAAAACCTGATCATGTACCATGAAGGACTTATTATTTTGTAGTGCCAGATGGAGTAAAAATGCATCAAAAGCATAATGCAAGAACACACAACTTTTTCAACATCCCTTTCAACATCCTAAAGGTTTAAACACTAGAGATAAAACATTTTAACTTTTACTAAGGTAAAGGCTGTCTTATGTATAATAGAGAGGATCAAAAAAATTGGTCTAGAAGACCATGTCAGAAAAGCTTCCATTGTGGGATTCATTTTGTTTTCATTGCCATGTATAGCTGAGGGCACATACCGGTCCAGTATCTGATTTTTTTAAAAATATAAACGATGCTGCGCTTCAATAGTTAGATAGCCTAGACATTGGTATTTGAACATAGATCTTTTTTAAAATTTATATTTTATTGTGTTTTACTAATCTAGGTGAAATGTTAATCTATATTGCTAGTCCATGTATGATATGCCATACATTGAATGAATGAATGAATGAATGAATGAATGAATGAATGAATGAATGAATGAATGAATGAATGAATAAAATTTGAGACTCAGAGCCTTAAATCAGTCTCTCTCCAAGTCCAGATAGGAAACTTTTGGATCTCAGCCAAGCAAAATCAAGCTCAAGAATCATATCTGTCAGTATGGACGAAAGAACTAAGACAACAAAGGATTAATTTTGTCTGGAATTAAAATAAAATGTACAAGCAAAAACAGAAGATTGAAAAATGTCTAAAACCAATTTTACTTTTAAAAAAAATGTGTATTTTTTTTCCTGAATTTCTAAACATTCCAAAATAGCTACAGTATTCTGTCAACTGTACACGGCTAAAATCCACCCCTGCTATATTAAAGAGATCTGCAAGAGAATTCCCTATTGTTATGAAGCAATTAGGTTCGGGTTTTTTTTAAACAAATAGTAGAACTCAAAAAGAAGTTTGGATATAAGGCAAAGAGAGGGAAGAAAAAGTAGATCACAATCACAGGCACAAGAGTCCAATGATGCAACACTATATTACTTTTTTTCAATGTGTGCTTCATGCCTAAGTGTCATACACTATGATAAAAATCACAGTAGTGTAATATTAAGAATCTTTTTGGCAACTTCACATGACATGTAAGGGGGGGGGAGAAACGCCATGTGAAAAGAACATAGAAAGTTGTCTTGTATAAGTCAGATCTTTGGTTCATCCAGCGTCACACTGTCTATTCTGAATTGAAGTTCTCCAGCTTTTAGACTAGAGTCTTTCACTGCTTTCTCTACAGTATCCAGGGATTAAAGTCTAGGCATGCCAAACGGACACTTGGTCATTGAACTGTATCCCCTTTCTTTTATCTTGAATAGCAATAGCACTTAGACTTATATACCGCTTTACAGTGCTTTACAGCACTCTCTAAGCGGTTCACAGAGTCAGCATATTGCCCCCAACAATCTGGGTCCTCATTTTACCCACCTCGGAAGGATGGAAGGCTGAGTCAACCTTGAGCCGGTGAGATTTGAACCGCTGAACTGCTGAACAGTCAGCTGAAGTAGCCTGCAGTACTGCACTCTAACCACTGCGCCACCTCGGCTCTTGAAACGCTACAAGAATGTTCCCTAAAAAGTAACATCAGTGAATATATTTTGTAGTAGGATGGAAATATGGATAGAGTTCAGCACAGTATGAAGTTGGTCGGTCCATTTTTTCATTTCCATTTTTTCATCAGCTTTCTACACTTGCAATGTATATCGCCCATGGTGATATAAAACCTGTCTTCATTAGTGATCTATTATGACAGCTAGGACTGCAAAGGTGTTATAAATTGTTAATGATGAAATGCTCATAATACCGCTTAAATATTATTGAATTTCATAGTGCACAAATGCTGTCATAAATATGAACCAGTTGCCGAGCATCCAAATTTTGTGAAAAAGGGTCACAGATCAGTTTTTTCAGTGCCATTGTAACTTTGAACACTAAACGAACTGTTGTAAGTTGACAACTACCTGTACTAAAACTATGCTTAATATCAGTCAATAACACTTAGCTAATGTAACATCACCTTACGCTAAATAAATAAATACATTTTCTCTTCTCTTCTTCTCCTCCCTCCTCCCCTTCCCTTCCCTTCCCCTCCTCTCCTCTTCCATTCTCTTCTCCTCCTTAAATGAAGACACTTTCATTTACCCAGGTAGCTCTTATGAAGGGCAGGCTTCTATAAGACAATTCTACCTGCATATACTTATAAAAGAGCTTCCAGATGATTCCAGAAGATAAGCAATAGAAAGTCCCTAATTATCCATACTGCTGTCAGGAAGTTTTCAAAAGTATTTAATATCCTGCCAGGGTGCTCAGTGTGAACAGATAATGAAACCATTTATCCTCATGGAAATCAATTAAAACTTAATTAAAACAGTTAATAAAAATCATACAGTCGTCTCCTTTCTGCACTCTATCAATACAATAGATGTTAACAGTTTACCGTTATTTCTACTTCGCTGTTAATACATCTTTACAAACAATTTCTAATATGGATGACTATATACCTTCGCCAATCAGCAGCTGAAAATCAAATCAGGCTGAAAAACCTATCACTGCTTTCCTTGTCCCATAGAGACACAAATACAGCCAAAGTAAATGATGCATGGCTATGATCCCAGTCGGAAGAGCTTCAGTTTAGGAAAGCTTGCTGTAGATCTTCCATGGCATCAGTTGTTAGAAATGACTGATATCCAGCAGGATGTCTAAATAAAAGCTGAACTCCAAAACTTGGACATAAGGATATATTTCAGAATTATCTAACCTTCACCTTTGAAAAGCTCGAAAACTTCACTGAACCAATTAATAAAACTTTTGTCCTCATTCAAGCTAATATTTTAGTTCAAGTTTGTCAAGACTGGTTATACTGGAAAAAGCAGCATGGTGACCTAGCGGTGAAGACTCTCACCTCCCACTCCGAAGGTTTAGAGTTCAATCCTAGGTAACGGCAGATGTTTCTCTCCTAGGTCACAAAGAAAAAATATATCTGCTGCTAACTTCATGTGGTGTCAGGAAGGGCATCCGGCCAGTAAACACTCAGCTCCATCCAGTCGCCTCAATTCTACCCCGAATTAAAGGATTATGGGATTGTAAAAAGGGAGTTATTTACATAATTAAAATAAGATTGTTTTAAAACCTCATTTAAAAAGAGGTAAGACCCTGATGGTGGAGAACTGGCATACTATATTATGAGGATTTCAGCTGAGATAATACCAGCACACTATCTTTTTACTGGTTTAATACATGACAGATGTATATAAGCAAAAGCAATGTGTGCTTTTTTTTTTTGTGTTGCACACAAAAGCAACTGAACAGCTGGTTGCTGGATTATAATACCCATTAGACAAGAGTAAATTTTTAAAAGATTAATTGCCAACTGAAATGTTACTGCCAAATTATATTGTATGTTAATATGCTGTTCCTCAGTTATCACGGAAATGAGAGTGCACGCATACCTCAAAACTAGTTATTTATTGTTTATGTAAGTGTTGTGTTTGATTCTGAGCATCACAGTTGAAAAACATAAGTTCAGTAAGGATCACAAGAGATGATCTGGGAATTAAAAACTAGGTTCCAGGAAGAGAGATTGTAGAAGCTGAGTTTGGATTTAACACTATCATATCTTGTCACAGTTCATAGTGACATGATGAAAATTTGAAATACATATACATTATTTTGCACTTTTTAACTTCATCAAGGACTGCATGAATTCCAGAGCAAATCTTGTTTTCATGGGTTGGAATTTAAAAATCAGTTTGAACACTTTCTGTATCAGAGCTCAGTACTGTAAAATGAAATATGTCTGTATATTTCACATCAAAATATACAAAGAACAGGAGATGCAACAAGAGTGAGCAACTAATACCACCAGAGCTGCTTATCTTTAAAGAAGCAACTCCAGTTGTATCTGTATCACAGGTAAATGTGTTTATAGAAGACACTGTTTTCATTTCTGTTCTTTATTTTGTTAAAAATGGTAAACCCATCAAATTGGCTTAAAGTCATTCAGTTGGCATATTTGCCTAAGGGTAGGGGTGTCAAACTCAAGGCCTGGGGGCCGGATCCGGCCTGCAGGGTGCTTAGATCTGGCCCACGGGGCCTCCCTGAAAAGTGAAGGACTGGCCCACGGTGCCTCTGCCAGCAAAAATGGAGCTCGCGAGGGAGGCCGTCACAGCTGAAAATATCTTGAGACGATCGCGGACGGCCCTCCTGAGCTCTGTTTTGGCTGGCAGAGGGTTGCAGGAGGCCATCACAGGCGAAAACGGAGCTTGGGATTCCATTTTCACTGGCAGAGCGCTCGGGCCACCACACAGGGTGATGTTGACCTGGCCATGCCTACCCTGGCCATGCCCACCCCGGCCCCGCGATGTCAAACACAACCCTGATGAAATCGAGTTTGACACCCCTGCCTATGGGTATGTGTATGTACACACACCAGAAAAAGCAGCATGAACCCTATACCAGGATATACTGGTATATGTGGTCTTTCATTGAAGAAATACCTGTATCAATAGCAATAGACCAGGAACCAGATATTTAAGTCACAATTCTTTTTGATCAGCATTTGTTTCTAACAGTATTTTTCCTCCCAACAATGTAGAGTTTGTTTGGCTATTAGTGATGGTAAATTAAACATTTAATAAGGGCTTCCAGCTAGCAGAATAAAGTAGCAAATATGTTTCAAAGACTATTGTTTAAATACTGAAGTGTAAAAAAAAATAACTTTAACAAAATATTCTATGCAAAGGGTTTTTTTAAACATCTGTATAACAGATGTTGGACTTTCTTAACCATCAAAATGTTCTCTTCTTATTTCTGTAGGTTAATCTTCCATGCAACATGAAAAAGTAATAAAATAAGCAGATGAGCTGGCCAGACAGCTTTTTTTTCAAAGTTCTCATCTATAATTAAGGTATCTGAAAGGAGGGCATTGATACAACTCTTGTTGGATGGAGGCAGACATAAGCATACAAATGCAAGCATAGAAATAGTGAGATTAAAACTTGTTAAGAGCAATTGTGCCAGTTCTTCCTTATGTACTTAATTTTATTTATTGATTTGCTCAAATAGCCTGGCACCTTTAGTTAATTTTCAAGCTGCTCCTTTTCATTTTTAGCATTATCTGTTTTGATGCTGTGCTAACTTGGCACACTAGCTGAGTAAGGGATATTGAATTTCAAATATTTCATGGTATCTTTATAAGCTCACAGCTGGGAACAAAAGATGACTTTTAAAATTCTACCTTTGCCCTAGTGGAAAGGAAGATATCTCACTGGTGTCTGAAGTTGCTTCTCAATGTGAAATGAAATGATACAGATGGTGGGACATGGATTTTCATACTGTTCTTCTTTGTAGTCTCACCACACATAACCCGAGTGAAAATGCCAGACAAATAGATGAATATTGTATGCATAATGTGTGTAAGCATGTATTTTCCTTTTCTATATCTAATTTATGACCATGGGATAATATTATCTGCATAGATTAGCATGAACAGTTTTTCCAGGAAAGTTTAATAGATAAACCAGCAAAATGGGATAAATGCTATGAATTTTCCATTTCTTACTCCAACCTCCCATCATAGAATGTTTCTAAATGCATGTCACTATTGTCGAAAAGATCCAATGAACATTTGACCTATTTCAAGTCCTTGGTAGGAATGTGTAAAATTAATGATGAACAAGAATTTAATGATGGTTTTAAGTATCAACATTTTAACAGGATTTAATTGTGCTTCATCTATTTAGGACGGTTTCCTTGTTCCTTTATCAATATCCCAGAGTGCCATTCTTAAGATGATATATTGGCTAGAATTAGGTGGTTTACACATGTAAAAAGGAGTAGTTAACTCATTTGCTATTTCTCTTTCCCAAATATTAAATCTGTCATTGCGTCCCTAAAAGAGGAAAATATTCATAGTAAAGACATGTAGGCAGATGTACATTCTGTGCATTAGTCCAGGAAATACTGTATGAAGCCGGCTTTGCTAAAACAGAAAATATTCAAACTCTGCAATTATGAATAATGCAAAAGCTTAATTCCAACATAATCTATTATCTTTCCTGCTTTGTGCAAGGACTCCTACTGTGACATTAAGAAACATAACTAAGGAACAGGACGATCTCTGCCTAGCAGGTAACAGTTTAGTTTCATATAATATTAGACAATAGATTGTAATTTTCCTATAAACTGAATTTGTTTGGTCAATATTTCAAATTGGAGTGTGCTGTATATTATTCACTACACTGCTGTTTTATTGTATTTGCACAGTGTCAGTATCAGTTTTTCTACTAATCCCTAAGTGAGTTTGATTTCCTGTTCAGAATTAAGGGCTTTTTTCTCCAAAGGTGGTCATAGAATGATGGAATTAAATAGAGAGGTCACCTTCAGTACACACATTTACACAATTTCAGATTGGCTAAACTCTTCCCGGATGATAGGATTAAAAAAAAAAGATTATGGAAGTGAGTTAAACGATGTAAAAGAAAAACCTATATAGAAGAAAGGACTGTTCCTTTCTTCTATATAGGAGCCATGGGGTAATTATGCATTTGTGCAACAAGAAAGCAACAATATTTGAAATATTTTTGTGTTGAATTTATATTTACCAACAAAGAAATAAAGGGAGACTAGTATACCCTTCTGGGATTTGAACCCGGGCTACTTACATATTAGGTAGATGTATTAACCTCTAAGCTACGGGCTCTCCTTGCTTTGTTGGCTATACCAGGGGAGAGATGAAGTGGAAGCAGTATGCTCCATCCCATATTTGGGTAGACTAGGTTGGCCTGATAGACTGGTCTCACCGGAAAGAACACGTAACCTTTGAAATAATGTGCCCTCAAAAGCTCCTATAAAGAAAAAAGTGTCTCTAAAGAAATATAAGCCAAATGTCAGGGTTCCAAGTAACACCCCCAACGACAGAAAACTCTGTTTTCTCCATTGGATCTTCAGGCCTGCCACCATAAACATATTGGCCTATACATTAAGACATTTTTTTGCATTACTTTGTAAAATATATTTGTGCTAACAATTCTGTTCTTGGTATATGCCATCAAAATCAGGGGATAGCATCAAAATCAAGGGCAGAAAAGGGAAAATCTGGAATGAAATTAAGACTTCTATCAGAACCTAATAAAAGAGTTTTAAAGTACTGTATTTTTCGGAGTATAAGATGCTCCGGAGTATAAGACGCACCTTAGTTTTTGGGGAGGAAAATAAGATGCCTACCAGTATCCATCGGTATTCATCTGGCTAGCGTCCTGTCAGTGTGTGAGAGAGTTGAGGGCTGTTTGGAAACTGAAACAGTATTTGCTGTGTGAGCAACAAGGAGACAGTTTGGAGCCTGGGCGTGGCTTAGCTCTGCAGCTCTGAATCTGTGCTGAGCTGTAAACTAGTCTGCTGCTCAAAACTGAAACTGTTCTTTCCTCTGCCTGTGTTTGCTTGTATTTGCTACCACATTGGAAAACCTGGTTTTGGTGTTGTATATTTACTTCATGTGTTATATATAAAGAAAGTTATTGAATCCTGCTGAATCAGTTACTTGTGTGTGCTTTCTGGATGTGATTGCTGCTGCAAACTCTGACATGTCCTTGCAGCAAATAGCAAACAGCCTGGTCAGCTATAGCACATTACTGCAGCCTGATTCAGCACCAGCAGCTGATTGGATCGTCCTCCCGGAATACCCTCAATCAGCTGTTCCAGGCTGCAGGGATTGCCACAGACCATCGCTGCCTCCGTGCCTCATGTTTTTGGCTACATTCGGTGTATAAGACACACCCAAATTTTCACCTTCTTTTAGGGGGGGGAAGTGCGTCTTATACTCTGAAAAATACGGTATTTACATTTAAGATGGCAGGACATTTGAGTAGTAGCATTCAAACCAGGCAACCAGAAATGGGTAACTCTCATGATAGCCTCTCCACTTAAGCTATCAAGGGTCTAGATTTGAAGATGCCTTGTTCTCAAGCAGGAAGTTTCATTATTATTATTATTATTATTATTATTATTATTATTATTATTATTATTATTATTATTATTATTATTATTATTATTNNNNATGGCCCCAAGCTTGCCAGAACAGCCAGGTCTTCACCGCTTTTCGGAAGGCCAGCCGGGTGGGGGTGGTCTGGATCTCAGGAGGTAACTGGTTCCAGAGGGCCGGGGCCGCCACAGAGAAGGCCCTCCCCCGTGGGCCCGCCAGCCGGCACTGTTTAGCTGACGGGACCTGGAGGAGCCCAACCCTGTGGGATCTTACCGGTCGCTGGGAGCTATGTGGCAGAAGGCGGTCTCGAAGATAACCTGTCCCTGAGCCATATAGGACTTTAAAGGTAATAACCAACACCTTGAATTGTGCCCGGAGACCAATAGGCAGCCAGTGCAGCTCGCGGAGTATAGGTGTAATATGGGTGTACCTAGGTGCACCCACGACAGCTCGCGCAGCCGCATTCTGGACCAATTGTAGTCCCCGAACACTCTTCAAGGGTAGCCCCATGTAGAGCGCGTTGCAATAATGAATGTAGGAAGGCAATAGGCCACATGATCTTTATCCTGGGAATCTAGAAATGATTGGTAGAGGAAGTATTTCAGAGCAGGAACTAAGACACAATTGGTGGGGGGAGAGAGATGAGGCGACAATATTGGAAAAGGTGGATTAAAATAAAAAAAGGAAACTTCCAGTTTTGCCTCAGCATTCTGTTTCCAGGTTCCTTGTGTCTATCACAGGATTTTCATTCTGTATTCTTGACACTGAGGGTAAAATCTGACTCCTAGTGGCTCCAAACAGCCATCTCTTCCTAAAACCGCTGCCTCCCTCTCTCTTCAGCACACAACCTCTGTACATATTACATTGGTTTCATTTAAAAATATTACGTGGTTTGACAGGAAAAGATCTGTGCCAGTAGTGGGTTTCAATTATCTTTGCTACCTGTTTGCTATTGGGAGCGCACGTGGGGTGCTTCTGCGCATGCGCAGAGACATCCGGGCGGGTGGGCAGAGCCTTCTGCTGCCACCGCTACAGGTTCGCCCGATCTGGGGCAAACCGGTAGCAACCCACCGGTTGCTACAAAAATCCTTTGTTAATTTCCTGATTAGCTTTGGACACATCACTGGCTTGCGGCCTAGTTTACCAATCGGGATGCTGTGGAGCTTTGGGTGTTGCCCAGATCTTCTTAAAGGTGCATGAGGATAGAAGTGCAACTGTCTCTTGTCAATCCTCCATAGTCCAAACTCTTTCTTGCATGAAAGTTAGTGGTGTCTTTCCTGCTTTCCTCAGATTTACAAGTCTAGAGACAGCACCAGAACTACATCTTCAGGTATTAGCTTGTTGTTAAAATGCATTTGATCTCTCAGGTTGTTCTGCTTCACAGAAAAGAAAGGGCATTGAAAAACTCAACAGGGCATGAGTGAGATCCCAACGATAAAATTAAATGAGGAATTTCTCATAACACCAATAACCATTAGGTGGAGGTTTTTTTTTTAAAGTCTGAAATACATTCACAATACTTTGAAATTTGTCCTTTCCAGTTTTAGCCCTTTTTATTTGCTTTGCATTATGCTTTTCCCAGAAGACAAGGCCAATGGATGTCCATGATTACAAGCATTCAGCTGTAAATGCTTTCATCTCATGAGTTATTAGCATTGGGTTTTTTTCACCAGCTCTTAGTACATACAAAGTATATTGATTGAGTTTGGCATTTCTAAAGGGAAATAAGTGAATATTCTATTGTTTTGACTGGAAAAAAAAGCGAAGTAGAATAAGGGTTCCTCTATTTTAAACAGAAGGATATATTCAGCATTTTGCCAAAAGCACACCTACCCAAATACAAACACTTCTGGGAGGAATAATTCTTTTGAATAAACATTCCAATGCTGAAGTAAGGTTAGAGATATTGCTTAAGAGTCAATTTGATTTTGAATTGTATATACTAGCATCACTACAAAACTAGCTTCTCTCTCTCTCTCACTCATAACTTTATCCAGAAATCCATATTGCAGTCTGGTGTTCATGGTGTTATCCTTTGTTGCTTTGTAACTCAGATTTGTGGTAGGGTTTTTTGTTTGTTTGACAATAAAACATTTTCCTGAGACTCCACAGAGGCTTTTAAGGACAACTGCATCTTTAATTAAACGTTTCTTCCTTGCCAGTTGTCTTCATTGCAAGCATGACATGAATGCTGAATTAGCCTTTAATTGATTTTTTATTAGTCAGTTTCTATTTCCTATTAGAGGGATTTTATTATTGGTTGCTTTTAAATAAAACAATTTAACTGTGATTAGTGTCTCCTAAACCATAGCAACAGAAGACCAATTAAGTAGCCATGGACTGAATCGTCATATAGACAAAAATCCTACCCTGAGAAGGGGATGGGAAAAGATTACTTGGTTTGAAGAAACAGGGTATTTGAATATTGGGAGATTTTGGATAAGGCCAATAAAGACAATTTTAGTTCTTCAATAAGTCATTTTAAGGTAAAGTCAAGTCCCAGTAGGACTAAAACAATGCAGCATCTGGACGAAAATTTCAAAGTATGATGCCAAACTACCACATTTTTGCTTTTCAGCAAGTCACTGAATCAAAGAGTTTATCGCACGATGGTTGATTTAGAGAAAGTGTATGGTAACGTGAATAGTTTTAATGATAGCAATAGCACTTAGACTTATATACCGCTTTACAGTGCTTTGTAGCCCTCTCTAAGTGGCTTACAGAGTAAGCATATTGCCCCCAACAATTTGGGTCCTTATTTTACCCACCTCGGAGGGAAGGAAGGCCTTGAACCTGGTGAGATTTAAGCCTGCAGTCAGCAGAAATAGCTTGCAGTACTGCACTCTAACTACTGCGCCACTATGACTCTTAATGATGAACGTTTGCATGGTAATGGATTTGAAGGCCGCTTTTGAATGTGATAAGATTATTATTAGTAGTACTGCTTTACAAAGCCTTAGTATGACCACACTTGGAATACTGCATCCAGTTTTGGTCACCACAATATAAAGAAGATGTTGAGATTCTGGAAAGAGTGCAGAAAAGAGCAACAAAGATGATTAGTGGGCTGGAGGCTAAAACATATGAACAGTTACAGGAATTGGTTATGTCTAGTCTAGTGAAAAAAAGTACTAGGAGAGACATGATAGCAGTGTTCCAATATCTAAGGGGCTACCACAAAGACTATTTTCCAAAGCATCTGAAGGCAAGACAAGAAAAAATGGATGGAAAGTAATCAGAGAAAGAAGCAACCCAGAACTAAGGAGAAACTTTCTAACAATGAGAACAATTAATTAGTGGAACAGTTTCCTTTCAGAAATTGTGGGTGCTTCAACATTGGAGGCTTTTAAGAAGAGATTGGACAGAAATTTGTCTGAAATGATACAGTCTCTCCTGCTCAAGCAGGGGTTGGACTAGATGACCTCCAAGGTCCCTTCCAACTCTGTTATTCTATATTCTATGTTCTAATGTATGATGGAAGTGAGAATAAATGGAATGCTTATAGAATAGGGAATGAGAAAAGGACATGTGATGTTCCTTTGGTTGTTTAATATATTTATGGGAAAATGTATAATGAATGCTCATGCTGATGTGTTAGATTTGTTGGCTGGGGATGTGAATATATGGGTATTTTTATAAACAGATGATACCATGTTTCTTGGCTGAGAATCAAATGATTTGTAGCAAATGTTACATAGATTATATGGTCTCATGAGAAGTATGGATCTGAAATATAATAATATAATAAAAATTAAGGGAAATGAAAGGGAAAGCAGACTGAATGAGTGCAAGTGTACATAAATGGAAAAAAAAATAGTGTAAGTAGATTAATTTTTCTGCCTTGTTTATTAAAGAAGGGGGAATTGTTGGAGAAATTTTAAGATGTGGAAATGTTAATAGAAAGGGAAAAGATGATACCTATTACAGTATTTTGAGGAATGAATGTCAAAAGAGAAAATAGCATGTACAAGGATTTTTTTTTTTTAAAAAAAAGCTTTATTACAGAAAAGAGAGAGTTGGATATGTCAACCTAAAGCAAATCACTTGAATGCAATTGGAACAGATTACAAAGAAGCATGTTCATGTGTAGTAAAAGAAGATGAAGAATGAACAAGTGTTGAACAACACTTGACTAGATACAACAGTGATATCCAGAATGAAGAAAAAAAAGTATGTTTAGATAGTTTGGCCATTTAGAGATAAAGAGACACCAAATCTCAAAACAGATTTATGAAGGGAAAGAGAAAGGCAAAAGAAGGGAATGAATCAGATGAATCACTTTCCACAAAAGTGAGAAAATTAATGAAAAAAAAAGCAATGCTTAAGTTAAGTTTACTTTAAATGCCATCTTCAGTGTACATTATAACTATAAAAATAAAACACACACATCCTTCACATTCTATACAATTGAATTGAAAACCCGATATTGCATTAGTAAATAAATCGGTCTATGGATGTGATGGAAGTCAGGGTGTTTTGCAAGAATAGAAGGGCATGGAATAATAGTGTGAAAGACTTGGTGTAAATAGTTTTAGCTATTGTTCTTCCTATCTCATTCTTTCATATCCTCTGGCTTGCTATTTTTTTTTTTTTTTGTACTCTGTATAATGCTGCTTAAATGGAATAAAGTACGGCTCAATATGTGTACATGTACACTATGTGACTCAAGAAAACTGTCTGCTAAAGAAATTTCTGCTGAAATTTAATTTATCCTTTAAATAGAAAATGAAAACAAAACAAATGTTTACTACAAACCCGACTGCAGCACTTCAAAGTATTTAAAGGTTAAAACGATATTGCATATGTTGGAAAGCTGACAAATTCTGTTCCATTATATAAGCAGAGAAATGGGAGGCATCTCAAAGCTGTTTGAGATGACACGTCGTCAGTGTATGGAAAGAACAAAAAATGGATTAAAAATGTTTATTGCTACTCTAAAGTAACATAACGGTGTCCTACGGAAAGTCAAGAGATTATCAGCTTCAGTTTTAATCCAATTTAACATAGTTCAGAGAACGTGTTCCCTTAAATTCTCATTCTTTTCTTTTTATTGCTTCATGAAACTTGGTTTTGCGCTTCTTCATTTCCATTTACCATTCTTCTCTCGTGAGACATACCAAGAAAAGAAATGCAAGGACATTAAATGCAGTAGATGATGGGGGAAGGGAGACCCCTTGTATCATGGTTTTCCTATTTGTGATAGCTTCAATGAGCTGCTTAATACTGTTCTGAACTTTCATCTGTCTGCCTACCAAAAACATGTGGGTTGCCACTTAACCATTTCAGTTGGGCCAATCTTATTGTCCCATCATGCTTGTCTGCCTCAATTATTTGGCCTGCTTTGTGGAGTCATGGTTTTTAGTGTCCCTTTTCTTGATCAAATTGGGTTGGGTTACCTTGACCTGTCTTCCCAGAAGGGAGAAAAAGCTTAAATTGGCCTTTGGAGCCTCCACTTCATGTAATCAATCAATCAGTCAGTCAATCAATCAATCAATCAGTCCATCAATCACTCAATCAATCACTCAGTCAGCCTGTCAATCATCCAACTGCTTACATCAACCCAGCTCAATTCTTACTGTAACTAGAAACATTATAACGAAGCAGTAAAGGAAGATGAAGAGGCAAGCTACAGCCTCCTCTCGACTTCTTCTTTTCACAAGAAAGTGGTGCTGCACATTTTATGGCTCAGGAAAAGCAATACACAAACAACAACAACACTCCTTTCTCCATTCACTTAGCACCAAGTAGTGGAAAGAGGAATGTGCCAATAAGCTGAAGTACAGCAACAGAAAAGTGACATGAAATAGAATGCAAACCAACTGCACGTTAATTTCACTTGCAAATACTAGGGTTGGCAGGGCAGAGAAAACAAAACAAAACAAGCTCCTTGCACTGTGTAACTCCTGGAAAAAAGGGTGTGCAGCTAATCTCTTTACGAAGTTTGCATTTACCCTTGCATTTTACCTTTACCACCATTCACCAGATATGGTGCCTCTGCGTGGAATTTTAAGGTGGAAGAGAACAAGGTTATTCAGCTATGATTAGTGGGATGCCTCTACAACATCTTGATCAACGAAGAGCAATACGTTTTCACAGAGTAGAAAGCCAGCCACTGTCTTATAATATCACCATGATCAACCATGCATACTGAAAACTGTTTACAAAGAGACGTGGAATGATTTCTCCCAACAGCAGCAAAAGGCAAAGTTAACAGCTGAATGCTAGCTAACATAAACTATACACATAGTTTACTCCAAGAACTTCTCTACTAAGCCTTCTTTTCCAATAGTTATTGTCGTCCAGTTTTGTTGGAAGGCAGTTGGGGAGGCAGAGATGAATGGGGTTTATTTGTGCGTTTACTTTGAGGTTTGGAGAAAATAAAGTAAAATAAAACCAGACAATGATCCTACCCATTTAACAACAGAAAATATTTCAAGCAATTAGTACCATCAATAGTACAATACTATGAGTTTCTTACCCTCACTTGACCCACAAATGCATTGGTTTCTTCTTCTTGTACTGTAAAATTTTTTGGAAGAAAGGGATCAAAGACTGGCCCATTATCGTTTACATCTGTTACAACCACATTCACCGTAGCAGTTGAGGTCTATATAAAAACATAAATAAATAAATAAAGTGATGATCCATATAGTTTTATCTTGCTAATAAATGTTCAATGTTATACTCTGACAAGTACAGGTAGTTCTTGACCATTCGTTTAGTGACCGTTCAAAGTTACAAAGGCATTGAAAAAAGTGACTTATGACCATTTTCCACACTTACGGCCATTGCAGCATTCCCATGGTCACGTGATCAAAATTTAGATGCCTGGCCACTGGCTCATATTTATGATGGTTGCCGTGTCCCAGGGTCAAGTGATCACCTTTTGTGACCTTCTGACAATCAAAGTCAAGTGGGGGGGAAGCCAGATTCACTTAACAAACATGTTACTAATTTAACAATGGTAGTGATTCACTTAACAACTGTGGCACAAAAATTCGTAAAATGGGGCAAAACTCACTTAACAATTGTTGCTTAACAACATAAATTTTGGGTTCATTTGTAATCGTAAGTGGAGGACTGTCTGTATTTAATGATCATTCTTCAGAGCTCACGCAGCATTATTTCTTTATGGCATTTGCTATGAATAATCCTTTTTTTTTTACAGATACATAGATTTTTTTTAACAAAGTTATGGCACCTACTAATAGTTTTGAGTTAAAGAACCTACTCTAAACTGGACTGCTTAATCCCTTCATCCCCACAATAATCCTAGAAGTCATATAAAATACAAAAGCTTACTCTATTTGTTATAAAACTAGTTTAAGAATCAAATTGGTAGTATTTAATAATAAAATGCAACAACACAACTGTTACATACAGAGTTTTATCAAAAATAATATGTTAACTCAGAAGTAGGTTCCATTGGGTTAAATGTGGCTTATTCCTAGGAAAATGCATACAGTACTGTATTGCAACATATAAAAGGCGAATGTTTTAATCTAGCCTTTTGTAACTTAAAGCAATGACTTTGAAAAAGAAAATATGTCAATTTTAAGCTGCAAGAACCACATAAGTTCTAATAAATTCAGTGACAAAATTCCACATGCAGAACACTTTTCTGTCAGTTGCAAATTTACTGTCAAC
Organism: Thermophis baileyi; assembly: GCA_003457575.1. NCBI lineage: Eukaryota > Metazoa > Chordata > Lepidosauria > Squamata > Dipsadidae > Thermophis > Thermophis baileyi. Next base: position 2,737,157 of record QLTV01003780.1, read on the forward strand.
AGTCACTAGAGAACAGTGTTGTGCTGAGTCCTTACCCAGAGAACTAAAATCTTGTTCAAGAATAGAGGAGGTTCAGTGTTCAAAAAACAACCAGAAGCATCTCCTGAAATTATTACGGCAGAAGCTTTGAGACTTTCTAAGAAATGTATTTGTGAGACTGTGTAGAAATACAATGTATTTTAAATAATTTACATTTCAAATACCCTGTTTTCCCCCAAATAAGACATCCCCTGATAATAAGCCCAATTGGGCTTTTGAGTGCATGGCAATAAGGCCAAGCGCTTATTTCAGGGTTCAAAAAAATATAAGACAGGGTCTTATTTTCGGGAAACACGGTATTTTTTTCTGAATTGTTTCAGATATATGCATCTTACATGAGAAAAGGATTCTGAGTGGATTTCTGAGAAAAGAATATGTTAAGGTAGATTTTCTTCCTTATCTATAAATGTCAAGATTCTGTTGTTGTTGTTAGTTGCGAAGTTGTGTCCGACCCATCGCGACCCCATGGACAACGTTCCTCCAGGCCTTCCTGTTCTCTACCATCCTCTGGAGTCCATTTAAGCTCACGCCGACTGCTTCAGTGACTCCATCCAGCCACCTCATTCTCTGTCGTCCCTTTCTTCTTTTGCCCTCAATCTTTCCTAGCATTAGGCTCTTCTCCAGTGAGTCCTTCCGTCTCATTAGGTGGCCAAAGTCTTTTATATGTTGCAATACAGTACTGTATGCATTTTCCTAGGAATAAGCCACATTTAACCCAATGGAACCTACTTCTGAGTTAACATATTACTTTTGATAAAATTCTGTGTGTAACAGTTGTGTTGTTGCATTTTATTATTAAATACTACCAATTTGATTCTTAAACTAGTTTTATAACAAGATTCTGTACCAGTAGCCTTTTGTTTGTACAAACCCACATCCCTTCAAAAATGTACTTTATGCCCTAAAATAGTGTAAAATAAATAACTGCTTTACCTAAAATCATGTAAAAAAGGTAAAGTTCCAAAAAATGTGCATTATACCACTTGACCCATTGTGGCTACTCAAAACAACTTTAGCCCCACTAATAATCTCGTTTCTTTTGCATAGAATTATATTATATCCCTTTGTCTGTATTAACACACAGTGAACAATTAATATACTGTATTCTTGTTTTGGTAAGTAGGCAACTGCTAATCTGAACTAAGATGTCATGCTCAGCAGAGACCACAATGGGTAAAATTAGGCAAGGAGTTCTCAAAAAAAAAAAAAAGTCACATGAGAAGTATATACTGAACACTTTCTGTGCCTACTTTCCCTTATCAGAACTGCAGAAAAAACTATTACTGCCAACCTGCCTTCCATTGAGGACCTGTATACTGCACAAGTCAAAAAGAGGGCTGTGAAAGTATTCACTGACCCCTCGCATCCTGGACATAAATTGTTTCAAATCCTACCCTCAAAATGACGCTATAGAGCACTACACACCAAGACAACTAGACACAAGAACTGTTTTTCCCCGAACGCCATCACTCTGCTAAACCAATAATCCCCTCACCACTGTCAAACTATTCACTAAGGCTGCATTACTATTGCTATTAGTCTTCTCATCGAACCCTATCACCCATCTCCTCCCACTTATGACTGTATGACTGTAACTTGTTGCTTGTATACTTACGATTTATATTAATATTGATTGTTTCCTGATTGCTTATTTGTACCCTATGACAATCATCAAGTGTTGTACCTCATGATTCTTGATGAATATATCTTGTCTTTTTATGTACACTGAGAGCATATGCACCAAAGACAAATTCCTTGTGTGTCCAATTACACTTGGCCAATAAAGAATTCTATTCTATTCTATTCTATTCTATTCTATTCTATTCTATTCTATTCTATTCTATTCTATTCTATTCTATTCTATTCTATTCTATTCTATTCTATTCTATTCTATTTACAGACCACTGTATCCCTTCTCAATAGCGAAGGTGGAAAAAAGAAGAAAAAATATTCTGGTATTTTGAACCAATTTCGCTGTTGAAGGCCTTTTATTAATGGAGTGCCATCTCTAGGTACCCTACTGTCAAGACTTCTTTATGGTCCCCCCTCGTAGAAGACATCACTCCTGAATATATGGTTCCTACTATTTTTCTACTCCTGAATAGTTGTGTTTTCTACTAGATTGCAAAAAAATAAAAATAATTTTTTTAAAAAAAATGTTTGACAGATAAATGACCTCTTATTAGGTGCCTGGCACTGAACTATAGAGGGGTGATTTTTTTTTAAATGAAGCATTCTTCTAACCAATAAAGGAGACTGTTTGTAGCTCAGGGTTGAAATGAGGGGTCCTTGGTGCTCTCTGGACTTAGTTGTTTTCTTGTAGAAGTTTCCTTACTCCAACTAGTAACATCATCATATTGATGATGTTACTGATTGGGGTAAGGAAACATTTCCTACAGAAAATCTGATCATCCTCTCTGATCACCTTTGAATCTATTTTTGATTTCTGACACTGGAATTCGGTATTGGGAAGAGGGAATAAGACGCATGCTAGAAGAGGCTGAGGAGCTTTCTCCTCCGCCCTCTGCCATGTTTCCCAAGTGGGGGAAATTTAGAACAGAGATTGAACTTTTTTGAACCATTTCTCTCGCATTGCCTGAAATGAGGGCAATTTAACAAAGAAACAAACAAAAATGCTGCGACAAACATCTATTCATTGCCCCTCTGTCAGGCCAACATGGTACTATGACTTCCAGCATGAGATGAAATAGACCTGTCTGCAGTGTGTGTGTTTCAATATAGTCAAGTCATCATCCATGGGGTGGTTGCCCCATCCCTTTTTCTAAATGTGTCGTGATGTACATAAATAAGGGCAGGGCTTCCATCTTGATTTTTTTTTATGATAGTCCTGAGAGGAAGAGTTGGATTATTTTCTACCTGTATGCAGCAGAAACTAAACCTTGACGTTATTCTAAAAATACAGGTAGTACTCGAGTTACAATAGTTCATTAGTGACCATTCAAAGTTACAGGGGCACTGAAAAATGTGACTTATGACCGTATTTCACACTTATGACCCTTGCAGCATCCCCATGGTCACGTGATCAAAATTCAGATGCTTGGCAACTGACTCATATTTATGATGGTTGCTGTGTCTCAAGGTCATGTGTTGGTCACAGTTGCAGTGTCCCGGGGTCATGGGATCAACTTTTGTGACCTTCTGACAAACGAAATCCATGGGAAAGCCAATTCACTTAATAACCCTGTTACTAACTTAACAACTGCAGTGATTCACTTAACAACTGTGGCAAGAAAGGTTAACAGTGATTCACTTAACAACCATCTCACTTAGGAACAGAAATGTTGGGCTCAATTGTGGTCGTAAGTCGAGGACTACCTGCATCCAATCTGTCTAACCGATGAATCCCAATATTGACCTACTCCTACTGAAAGCTCAACAGCTGGATTGATCAGCGGGGTTCATTTATTCTGAATTCACACTTCTACTGGATGCCACAGAAAGGATGACTCAATTTTCTCTGCTCTTTACAACCTCCAGAAACCCACAGGAATTACAACATTTGATTTTCTAAGCATTCTGTTGAAAATGTGGCTGCAGTTTCTTGCTGAGAGCAACTTGACCATTTCAAGTAGATTGCGTGGGAAGAAAATATTTTCTTCCTGAATCTATGGGGAAAAAAAATACTTAAAAGTACAATGTTCCTAATCTCTCTGAGAGTAATGACACATCATGAAGTCCCATTGGTCCCAAGGCAACTTCAGCATATTTCAAGATGTGCAGCAACATGAAATATGCATACTGGCTGCTTCAGACAACTCACATTTGCAGAAAATGTGAAAAAAGTAGAAAAACTCTCAGATAAAAATACATCTTTTCCTTCCGAAATTAATACGGATCCCAAATTATCCTCTCTCCCCACCAACCCTGCCAATGAATCCTCATAGAAATAGGATGAAACAAATAAGACTTACTGAGAATCACACATGAACACGCCACAAACTCAGTTAAAATTGCTGTGCCTATCCTAACTGTTCTATAACTTTTCCTGGCCCTTTAACAATCTTTAATAATAAGTTCTAATAAAAGAGAGAGAGGGAGAGGGGAAAGATCTGGTAACCATATTAGCAATTCCACGCAACTTGTTATGTGGAACAAGATAAATTGCATGTGCTTTAAAAACATCTATTTGTTGCTGATAACTCATTAATGTATTGACTGGTGAAGAGGACTCATCAACAAAGTAAGACATTCATTAGAGTCCATGGTGTCCTGCCAAAAATGAAGTTCCGGTACTGTGTGATGCACAGTTCGGTTATATATCTTCTTAATGAAAAACCACAGTAGATTCATCCTTTCTCGCTTTATACAATGGAGGTTGCAGTAATTAGAAGAGGTGGGGGGGGTGACGCAAATGTGACTTTTCTGCCGAAAAGGTGTAGCCACAGTGATAGTTAACTAACCAGTCTGAAACAAGTGAAGCAGGAATTCCATTCCGTTCCTTATTATATTCTTGCTGATGCAGAAAAATGCAACTTCAAATGTTATGAAGTATGGTTTCCCACCCCCACCCTCATACAAAGCTTTCCATTTAGAACGAAATAAATGAAAATGAACTAATACCTGAAGAGCTAATAAGCGGAGCCTGCATTGCATGGAGATTTTCTCCTTCAGTAATGATATATTCATTAGAAAAACTGCACTATGCAGCAGACAGGTGATGCTCTCAAAATCTCCAGACCGGCGCTATACATGCAGGACTTTCTATCCTTAGCTTTCTGATTAGAATTTTCATGGTCTTCCCATTGTCCTTTAGGGCCCTTGAGAATCAATAAATTGGGCATCACTGGGCTAGAGTAGGGTTCCCCAATCGCCGGGCCATAGATCAGCACTGGGCTGCAGCATGCCAGCAACTGGGCCGCGTAAACAAGTGAAGCCCCATCCACAGGATTCAGGCAGCATGCATGGTGGCGCAGTGGTTAGAGTGCGGTACTGCAGGCTACTTCTGCTGACTGCCGGCTGCCTGCAATTTTGCAGTTTGAATCTCACCAGGCTCAAGTTTGACTCAGCCTTCCATTCTTCCGAAGTCGGTAAAATGAGGACCCAGATTGTTGGGGGCAATATGCTGACTCTGTAAACCGCTTATAGAGGGCTGTGAAGCGGTATATAAGTCTAAATGCTTTTGCTATCGCTAAAACCATACCCCCTCCAGTCCACAGAAAAAACCTTTCTCCATGGAACCGGTCCCTGGTGCTCAAAAGGTTGGAGGCTGCTGGGCTAGAGAATAGACCATTCCATGAAGAAGTATCAACGTTTTGATAAATTTATGCCAGGAGTCCATTATTTCATAATCTTATACTAAGTGATGATTTTTCAAGGCCTGAACAGATAATCAGAAAGAAACTTTAATACTGTCTTACACAGAGCTTTTGAACGAAGCTGTATTAGCAAATACAGGAAAAAAGTAAAATACAGGTGATCCTAGACTTACGACCACAATTGAGCCCAACCTTTCTGTTGCTAAGTGAGACATGGGTTAAGTGAATTTTCTCCCAATTTACGACCTTTCTTGCTACCGTTGTTAAGTCAATCGCTGCAGTTGTTAAGTTAGTAACATAGTTGTTAAGTGAATCTGGCTTCCCCATTGACTTTTGCTTGTCAGAAGGTGGCAAAAGGGGATCACATGACCTCGAGACATAGCAACCGTCATAAATATGAGTCAGGTGTCTGAATTTTGATCACGTGATCATGGAGATGCTGCAATGGTTGTAAATGAGAAAAACAGTCATAACTCATTTCTTTCAGAGCTGTTGTAACTTTGAATGCTCACTAAATGAACTGTTGTAAGCTGAGGACTACCTGTATATGACTGAAGCACAGGTACAAAAAAGCAGCATTCTGCAGCCTGTAAGAATAGCTTGCCCTCACATGTACCCCAACTGGCTCCTACAGACAATCTGTTATTCTCTTCATTCTTCCCATTCCATTGCCTCAGCCATGTTCCTCATCATTTCCCCCCTTCCCACCTTATATGAATTTAAGAGGAGATTGGGCAGCCATTTCTCCAGAATGGTATAGGGCAGGTGCCAAACTCAATTTCATTGAGGGCCGCATGAGGGTTGTGTTTGACCTCGGGGGGCCAGGGTGGGTGTGGCCAGCTCAACGTCACTCATGTTGGGGGTGCCAGTGGCGGCCTGAGAGCTCTGCCAGCAAAAATGGGCTCCTGAGCTCAGTTTTTGGCTGCGACGGCTTCCTGCAACCCTCTGCCAGCGAAAATGGAGCTCCGGAGGGCCGCCCTCGTGAACTCCATTTTCGGCTGCGACAGCGTCCTGCAACACTCTGCCAGCAAAAATGGAGCTCAGGAGGGCAGCCCTCCCGAGCTCCGGTTTCGCTGGAAGAGGCACCACAAGCCAGTCCTTTGCTGTTTCCAGGGTGGCCCCGCAGGCCAGATCTAAGAACCCCATGGGCTGGAACAGGCTCTTGGGCCTTGAGTTTGACACCCCTGGTATAGGGTCTCCTGTTTGAGCAGTGGGTTGGACTAGAAAACCTCCAAGGTCCCTTCCAACTCTATTATTCTGTACCAATTTCTGAGCTTCCATTAATTCTCTTTCTAATATTTGTCCCAACTCTCCATACTCCTCTACCTATGCATGTTGGGCATCTGTCTCTATGCAGGTCTGGAAAGAGAAATGGAAAGTTTGTTTTTGTGTGTGACAAAGAGAGCATGAGAGATAGAGATAGACAGACACACTTATGGCAGTGTCTAATATGGGGTACATGCATATAAATGTTTAGTTAAACAAATATTCAATAATTTCACCTGTTTTGGACATTGTCCCACCTGCTTTGAGAATGTGGGATCACACCAAGAAACTGACCAAAGACATATCTAGCCAATAGAAGAGAGCATTTGTAGCTCAGGATTGAACTGTATGGCCCTTAATGCTCTCTGAGCTTGGTTGTTCTCTTGCAGACATTTCATAATATATTTAACTCTCTGTTGCATGGAAATTCTCTCTAGGAGCCATCTCTTCATCTCCATAGGAAGGCAGCTTCCTAGATATGAAGCAGTTGGAAACAGCAGAGAAAGACTAGTTTGCTAGGAGATCAGGTGGGCAGGCAGGTGCCACAGGAAGATGTTACAGAGCAGCAGGGGTCGGCAGGTGCCCCAGATAGGTGAAAAAGCAGCAGGAGTGGGACTGACTTGTGACCGCACTGATTTGGTGGAAAGCTGGCAGGAGAAGTCACAAATGGTAATCGCATGTCCACAGGACCCTGTAACCATCACAACTGTAAGCCAGTTGTTAAGTGCACAAATCACATGATCATGGGAACCTTGTAACAGCCACAACTTTGCAGACTGGTCATAAGTCCTCCTTGTTTTGCGCCATTATAACTATGAATGAATGATCAAAACCCGAGGACTACCTGTAATTTATCTGGGTATAAATTTCCTTTCCGGACTACCTTATAGAACTGATCACAGGTCTCTTTGGATTCCCACATGGCAACAAAGGCAAAGAATGCACTTGCGAATTACATCTAGGGCATCAAATCCAGTCTTTCCTGAGTGTATCTGGCACCACTTCTTCATTAAGGAGCGCAATGGCTCAGTGGTTAAAGATGCTGAGCTTGTCAACTGGAAAGTTGACAGCCCAGGTTCGAGACCCAGGTGCTATGCAATGGAATGAGCTCCTGTTCTTGCTTCAGCTCCTGCCCACCTAGCAGTTTGAAAGCATGCAATGGGAGTAGATAAATAGGTACCACTTTGGTGGGAAGGTAACAGTGTTCCGTGTGCCTCGGTGTTGGCCACATAACCAAAGAAATGTCTTTGGACAACGCTGGCTCCCTCAGCTAAGAAACAGAGTTGAGCATCACGCCATAGAGTCAGACATGACTGGACAGCGGAAGCCTTTACCCTTTACCTTTATGTGTCTTCATTAGGCTATTCCTGAAGAATACCTGGAAGCTTAAAGTAGTGCAGAAGGTATCAGCAAAGCTGATTACCAGTCGTTGAGATTCTGAGCATACACCCTACTAAAAGATCCAGATGAATTGCCAGCTATTGTTTGAGTACCACTGAAGGGGCTGATTTTATGTTTTAAAGCCTGAGACACCATGTTTATAGGAACTTGTCCTAGATGTTAAGATAAAAGAAGAAGACTCTCTTAATCAAGCTTTCACTTCTCAAGATCTGTGCCTGCCTTAACGAGGCACGTGGTCTATGCTGGTATGAGAACACACAATTTATCAAACACACTGATCCCAGAACCATTTACAACCTGTTTTTATTGTAAAAACCCTGCCATTGTTTACCTTAGCAGAAAGTTGTTAAATGCTGACATTAAAAGTAGTCCCAGTTCCCCAAATTATTATATATTGCAGGGCTGTGAAGTGCTAAAGTACTGTATAGAGTAGGATTGCCCATACTTCAAAGGAAAAAAAAATATGGTTTCTAGCATGTAAATTGTATGCATTCTTTGAACTAGCTAATAAACAGCTTATCTGAAAGACTGCCATCTTGTAACAAGAGATCTGCATGCGCTTGATTGCTATTGATTCATAAATACAACAAGTGTCCCAATTCTCTAGCTAGCAGCTGCTCTAACTTGTGAACTTCTACCCTGAGTAATAGTAAAAAACCTTCATTGTTATTTTCATTATAACTTTGTCACACATCGTTTCAAAATTCTTTCCCAAGTGTCTGGGGAAAACAAATGAAAAGAAATTGTGCCCATGTCTTATTACCCATAGGGAAGTTCTCAGGACAGAATCTTATAAAAGGTTTGTATAGGTCAAAACAAGTAGCTCAGGCTATGGATTCCGGTTTTGTGTTGGATCAGTCCTTGGGGATTCCCCTGACAACGTGTGATGTTTGAACTGGCCAAAACAGAACGAGGAAATGTCAGAGGATATGGCACAAACCACTGGAGTAGCAGCATTACAAGCATCGGCAGGAATGTTTTGGACATAAGAGGGAATTGCTTTATATTAGAAATGTTACCAAAAGGAAAACAAAACAAAACATATAACGAAAGATTGTGGCTTCCTGCTTCTTTGCTCACAGCTGCAGACACATTTTTATATTTCTGCAAGAAACTTACCCCATCTGGTCGGCCATCTGAGGCTGTAACAATCAAAATGTAGCGATCGGTGCTTTCTCGGTCTAAAGGCTTTCCTAAGGCTAGCAGCCCGGATCTAGCAATAAAACAAATACGTATGTTACAACAAAGTATGGCTCCTAAATAGAGTGACAAGCTTATTTATATGCAAGGGGCTTTGATTTGCATTAGCAAACATTTCTCTTTTAGAATGGACTTTGGGGGATGATTTTTCTGTGGCATAAGGTTGTTTTTTGAGATTTAGTAACTGCATATGATATATAGATATAGATAGATATATAGATATAGCAATAGCAATAGCACTTAGACTTATATACCGCTTCATAGTGCTTTACAGCCCTCTCTAAGCGGTTTACAGAGTCAGCATATTGCCCCCAACAATCTGGGTCCTCATTTTTATCGACCTCGGAAGGATGGAAGGCTGAGTCAACCTTGAGCCTGGTGAGATTCGATCTGCCAAACTGCTGGCAGCTGGTGATCAGCAGAAGTAGCCTGCAGTACTGCACTCTAACCACTGCGCCACCACGGCTCATATAGATATTTCTCTCTCTGGGCACACTGAGAATATATCTGCTGAACAAAACTCCGCATTGGTGACAGGAAGGGCATCCTGCCATTAAAACTCTCTGCTACCTCCATTCAGTTGCCCAGACTCCACCCCGCAATAAAGAAATAAAGGGAGACTTTATTTCTTTATCAGTAAAAATGTTATATATAGGAAAAATGGTTTGTCGTGTAAGCGACTGCCTGTATGGCTCCTGGAGTGGGGCCAAAGGCAAAAGGAAGCAGTATGCTCCCTCCCATATTTGGGTATACCAGGTGATTCGACAGAGAAAACATGTGTGTGTGTGTGTGTGTGTGTGTGTGTGTGTGTAATGTCTTTATATATATATAATGTCTCTGTGTGTCTCTGTGTCTGTGTCCACACAGTTTAGGATTTGAAGATTTTGCAATATATGGTTATAGTAATAGTCCCAGCATGAACACAATCCTATCGCTCTCTTGAACTGGCAGGATAAGTGTCTTAAAACACAAACAGTAATGAAATGCCCCTAAAAATCAGACTATTTCAATGCAATTGTGATAAAATGACAGATCCAGATTTAAAGAACTCTGCTGCTCTGTACCAGCCTGGCCCTGGAGATCTTTGAAAGGTGCTCTTGTTGGGAGTGTTGCCTACAAATAACGACTGTGTGATCTTTTTTTCCTGCACAAGGGCTTCTCCATTATTGTGCTCTTGCTGTGGAAACCTCTACCTTTGACAATGTGTCAGGCTGTTTAAGCTGTAGTTCTTCCCCCTGGATTTGGCCTAAATTTGCTCTAAGGGCAGTTAGGTTTTAGTTCATTCTAGTGCTTATTTTTGTGAACTCCAGTGGAAGACCTGGATGAGAAGTGGCATATTTTAAATAAATAATATTATATGCTCTAGTTCTCTTCTGTTCTCCCAGATTTCTCCTTTTCTCACCAAGTACTTTTACCCCATAAGAATAAATAAACAAACAGGAATAAATAAATAAGTTCAAGCAGAGTTAAGAATTTATGGATATCACTGTGTTAGAAACTGAATTTCTCCTACTAGGTTTGTTTAAAACAGGTGCAAGAAATTTGTATATCTCTAGGTCTTGCTGAAATACAATTTCCAACATTTTCAGCCAATGTAGGTACAGTAGTACTTTGGTACTCATCATTAATTGGTTCTCATTGGCACGATGAGTACTATGAGTATCAAATAAATGTTTCCCATAAGGAATAATGTAGTGAGTCACAAGGCAACTGACACCAACAAGTTCTAGTTTGTGCACTGAGTACCAAACAAACGATGAGTACCGGGACAACATTTTCACATCGAAATGGATTGAGTACCAGATTTTATGAGTTTCAAAGCAGTTGAGTACCAAGGTACCACTGTAAGGGAAAGACGGGTGAAATTCAGCAGGTTCTGACAGATTCTGGAGAACCGGTAGCGGAAATTTTAAGTAGTTCGGAGAACCGGCAAATACCACCTCTGGCTGGCCCCAGAGTGGGATGGGAATGGAGATTTTGCAATATCCTTCCCCCAGGAGTGGGGAGGGAATGGGGATTTTGCAGTATCCTTCCCCTGGAGTGGGGTGGGAATGGAGATTTTGCAGTATCCTTCCCCTGGAGTGGGGTGGGAATGGAGATTTTGCAGTATCCTTCCCCTGGAGTGGGGTGGGAATGGAGATTTTGCAGTATCCTTCCCCTGCCACGCCCACCAAGCCACGCCTACCAAGCCACACCATGCCCACCAAGCCACGCCCACAGAACCGGTAGTAAAAAAATTTGGATTTCACCACTGGGGAAAGAGTTGCCAAAAGCCTTGTTTGATAATGCCTGGAAGCTGTGATTCCCTGCCCCTTATTTGAAGTATGCAATGGCACATTAATAAAGAAAAATGGTTCATGTTGTACTGAATTAAAAATTGAGATGAAGTAGAGGGTAGAGAAGACACTCTTAACAGAGATAGGCCGACAAAATGGCAAGAGGAAAACCTGGCTTAATTTCAAAACAAGATGAAGGCATGCACAACAGACCTCTGCAATTCACCTGAGTATAAGGAAGTGAGTGGGAGGGAGTGGGGATAAAGCATAGTTCTGTGGAGTTGATTTCTTGGTTTGGTATACATGGTGATGCTGACAGATAAATACTCAAGAGACTGAAAAAACAACAACACTTGTGCGGTCTCAGAGCTACTTCTACATTTATTTATGCAAAATGACCAGGACATTATATTGTTCCAGTTATCCAAGAAAACAAAACAAAACAGAAGCTGTAAGCATCACAAAACACCTGGGATATTTCAAGTAAACATAATAGTGGTTGCCAGGGGAGGCAGGTGTTTATCCCAAAATGTAGTTGCTACTTTCTTCATAGACAGAATTTACCTGCCTGACATCAATGAAGATGAAGAGAAGTAGGGAACAAAATCTAGTAAATAAGCATCAAATAAACACAGAGAGAAAAATAAAACAGAAACAGGATGCAATAATAAATGCTGAATTTTATTATTAAGTTTATAACTTTTTCCTCAATACAATAGAAGAGAATCCCTGCCCCAAATTAATATGTTTAAAATCAAAATCAATCATTAAGAAGAAATTGAATGGAGTAACAATGTATCATGTACAAGGTGGATGGGATATTTGGAAATTGACTTTCATGCAGACTTCTAGACAGCCTTAATAAAAAGGAAATTAAGATTTATTTAAGGAATAAATAGATGTGTGTTTGTGTGATGTGGAGCAATCAGACAGTGGAAGCCTAAGAAAATAAACATTTTGAATAATTTAAAGGAAACTTCTTTGACCAAAGAACTCTAAAGATGATAAAATCATTATATGTAAGTTGCTACTACATCTCCCATACTACTTTGTTTATAAATTCGTAGTATTTGATTAACTGCCATTCCTGTAAAGTAGCCTGAATTAAATCTATCACATTAAAATCAACCAGAAATCTAATATTCAATTGTATACTCGAGGCACCATACATATATGGCCACATACATGAGAATAAACCCTAGTGAATTCAATGGAACTTCTGAATAATAATGCATTTGACTGAATTGCAATAGTACAGTTAATTTATAAAAGAACTAGCTGAGAAGATTTTTGGCAGACCAAGTATTAATTCCCTGCTGTTGAAATGAAAATGCTGAGAATAATTTCTTTATGTCTCTTGTTATAGCATAGGAGTATAATTCAACTGAGCCAGTGAAGAATTAGAATAGAATAAATTGAGTATTTGTTCATACAGAAGTTCTTGTATTTGTGAGCATGTTATAGAGAAGAATGACATGGGAATCACATTTTTATGTTCATTGTTCAAATGTTCGACTTTTATCCTGATCCTTTCCAAGCTAAAGAACAGTACTCATAAATAACTGGGTGAAGTATGTGTGTGCTTTGGCAGAACAAAGGAGCTCAAGTCCTTGAAGAGCAAAATGTAGGAAATAATAGGCTACATTAACATTATAGGACTATAGACTGAACACTTGACTAGCCACAACTGAGAATGTAAGGTCCTTTCTCCACTTGCATGTTAACAATATTCAAAGATCCTATATTCCATTATGTTGCTTTCATCTTGTTCCCAACCTTTGAGTGAGGTTGCCATAAGTTACAGTTAGCTGCACTGCTGTTAACATAGCATTTTGCCCATAATAAAAAAAAATAATGTTCAGCCTTCTGAGATTTGTAGCATTTTCTAACCTTGCTGGTAGTGGTAGTCAGAGGACCTATCGATAGAGAGTGATGGATGATATTTCAAGCTAGGGCAGATATGCTCTTTCCTATCTGACCCCTGAAGATTCTTCACTTCTACCATTCTTTATTTCCTCATCCTCACTAAGAGCAAGGAAGCAGGCTTGGAGTTCTTGGAAAGAGTTAACTTTTCTGAGAATATGTGGTAGAGAAAGGGCTGTCCTATAACTGGTCACCTTGGCCAGAAAGTTAATTTCTGACCATCACTTGAAAGCCATGTAGAAATCCGGAAAGGGGGTGGAATTTATTCAGTAGCCTGGATAGGATAATATACAGCTTACACAAATTAATAAATATACAAGAGTTCTAGTAATGTCAAGCAGACACCTTCGTTACCCTTGCAATTCACAAATGTTATTTGGAACTCTAAATATTTGTCCCGGTGCAATCGAAAATTAGGGCTATCAAAACCATGTTGTAAAAGTATGGATGACTACTTGGATAGTCGCAAAGAGTTTGAATTCTCTATATCCATGTAATGAGTTACTTAGAGTGGTGCAGTGGCCTAGAGGTGGAGCTCTCGCCTCACAGTCAGGAGGCTGTCAGTTTGATCTAGGTAGAGGCAGATATTTCTCTCTTTGGGCACAATGAGAATATATCTGCTGAACAAAGCTCTGCACTGGTGACAGGAAGGGCATCTGGCCATTAAACACTCTGCTAGCACCATTCAGTTGCCCAGACTCCACTCCGCAAGGGATTATGGGGTTGTTAAAAGATGATGATGATGTAATGAGTTACTTGATAGCACTCAAAATCTGGAAGCCATACTGTAAATACCTATGACGCTCTTTTCTTCCTAGCACAAAATAAATGTTAGATGTCATGGTTAAATATCAAGCCTCTCCCTATGACACTTTTTATGTTGGTAGATTCTTTCTGCAAGCTAGTAACTATCAGAAGAGGGGAGGTCAGGAAAGTCAGAGGAATCATCCAACTGTATGAAAAAAAGAGCACAACACACAAGAAATAAAGCACTGCTTTTCATCAACAAGGAAGAATGGAACCCACAAAGAAGAAAGGGATTGGCAATAAGGACATTTTTTTTCTGTTAGTATACTTTCTATCATTTGGTGGATGGTGGGACTGCACTTTAACCGAGTCATGAGCAAAGAAAAACCAAGTTTTTCCTGCTATTTCTTAAAAATCTTCTGGCTCTGACTGAAATCCGAGACTCTTATGTGGCTGGAAAACTGTGTGTACTATAAAAGAGGTGTGAAAGATGTGAACCTTGAGATAATGGGATGATGGCTCTGAGTTGGTGTTGGGATAACCTGTGGTTCACTGTATTATAAGTTCAGTGAATGTCTTGCTGGGTTCCTGACCTCCCAAGGCATGAATTGTCCTCTTTTCTATTGACAGAGTATCCGTTTTGATAGAACATTCTGTTGATGTTCTTGAGAAATTCTGAAAGCAAACCACCCTGCCAGTATAGTTTTGTCTTTGCAGATAGAGTGGTCTCTATGCTGCATTCTCAGATCATTTTCCTACTTTTTGTTTTGTCTGAACACAAACACACACACACACACACACACAAACACACACACACGGGGGGGGAGAGAGAGAAAGAGAGAGAGAGAGACAGACAGACAGACAGACAGACAGACAAAACAAAAAACAAAACAAAACAAAACAAAACAAAACAAAACAAAACAAAACAAAACAAAACAAAACAAATGCTGTACTGGGAATATAGCAAAACAGTGTTTCAAGGGAAGTAAATTTCTTTGTTAACTTCTGCTGATGTTGGGAATCAGAATGGTTACAGGCAGCTTTGTTGCACTGTGAGTAAGCTAAACACTTTCTTTAAACAGCAATTGTCCTATATAAGCTATGTAGATAAGTGTGCAAAACCAGACATACTGGATAAATTCAGGACATAGAATGGCTACAGACACATACACACCAGTAGTGGGTTTCACTTACCTTCGCTACTGGTTCGGAACTGTGAATGCACACGCACACGTGCTCACTTTTCTCATGGTGCTTCTGCACATGCGCAGAACCTTCTGCGCATATGCAGATTGTCCGGATTGATGTCCAGGCGGGTGAGCGGAGCCTCTCGCCACCGCCGCTACCGGTTCACCCAAACCGGGGCGAACTGGTAGCAACCCACCACTGATACACACATACACGAATGAGGTTTCAATTTTTTTGCATTACATATGACATCGAGTTATGTTTTCCCATTCTACTAAACCCTTTCTGTAAGAAACCTTAAAAAAAAAATTACACAAATTGAGTAGCTACACTTGGTTTTCTAAGAGTCATCCTAAATTTCCATCAGGTTTGCCCTTTCTAAAATGGAAGCGTGAATCAGTGCTGAATCTTCCCATAAGCAGCCTTGCTAAAGTGTAGAACTATGAATTTTAGCCAAAGTTGATTAGGTCAACTTCATTTCAACAATCTTTAAGAAACAGCTCTAATATTCATCACTTCTTGTATTCCTTATTTTCAATGAGATTTGGTTCTAAATATACATCCCAGTCCATAATAGTGCATTTCAATCTAATGCAAAATTAGATGTTGTATATGACTTCCAAAATGATAACCATGACAGTTCTTAAATGTCCAATTACATTCCACAAGAATTAATATTTTCAGTCTTTGATATGTTGTTCCCTAAGCAGAAAGTAAATCACCTAAAGAAAGCTGGTTCTGCATTAACAAAATTACAATATGAGCTTTAAAAGAAATTACCACATCATCCTCAGATTTAGTCTTTATCCTGCTTATGCAGTACTCAAGTAGTGAAGAACTAGTCATTTTTTTGTTTTAGTACAACTGTTGAGTTCTGCAAACACAATCATAAAGCTTCAATTTTTTTTAAAAAAATACAGCTTTCCTTCTTTCCTTTTTATAATTAATATTCAGACAAGTAATAGCTTCGCAAATGACAGATTCTAAAAAAAAAAAAGGATTTTTCACTGTTTCTAGTACATGCACCTTTCAGTTTGCTATGGCTTTTCATTAATGTGGCATTAATTTAGGAGGAAGGCTAAAAGCTTTCTCGGTAGTAATGTCTGGAATATCTGGGGTTGAATTAAAACAATAGTCCCAAAAGGTCTTTCTTATTAAAGCACGTTTCATTTTTAAGACTAGAATTAGCAAGTTTTTTTTTAAAAAAGTCACTGTCATTAGCAGAAAACCTGGCAAATCTAAAGGCTTCTAATTAATCCCAGGTTGTTCTCATAATGGAAGTTTCCATCTCAGTAGGTTTTTACCCAATCAAACATTGATAATAAATAAATGGTCTCAGATGTACGATTTTAAAGTTTAGCACCATTTACAAGGCTGCTATTAGGTATGAGAGAGCTCAGCTTCAAACAGCTGAGTAGTTATGATTGGAAACTTATTTGTACACAATCTGCTATTTAAATTGGCCTGAGAAGTTAGAAGTATGTGCTGTAATCCTACAATTACATACAGTAGATGGAAGTAAGTCCCAATGGTACTTTGTGAATCTGAATAAGCTTGCACGGAAAACAGAGATGAAAATATATGTGTTTTGAAGCCTATCATAAAGATATGTCATTGCTTCAAAGAGTTTGCAAGTCTGTCAATCGTCTATCTATATATTACTACATTACAATTATTATAAGGCAAAGTAAAATTATTGTAAAGTAGATTATTCTGATTTGTAGCTCTTAATTAATTGTCTGGGTGGGTAGGCCTAACTTAGTCTTGACCATGAAAATTGCTTTAAATTCATAGAGGTTACTATCATTATACACATTTTCATCAGTAAACTGATATATAAGTACAGTATATTTGTACATTTTGTATAGCTGATTAGAGAGCCAGTTTGGTGTAGTGGTTAATGCAGGGGTGTCAAACTCGCGTCGTCACGGCGTCGTCACGTGACGTATCGGAACTTTTCCCCCTTCACTAAACCGGGCGTGGGCATGGCCAGCATGTGACACATCCAGCCCGCGGCCCGCGAGTTTGCCAACCCTGGGTTAAGGCATCAGGCTAAAAAGTGGAAGACCGTGAGTTCTAGTGCTGCCTTGAGCACCAAGCCAGCTGGGTGACCTTGGGCCAGTCACTTTCTCTCAGCCCTAGCAAGCAGGCAAGGGCAAACCACTTCTGAAAAAAAACCTTGGAAGAAAACTACAGGGATTTATCCAGGCAGTCTCCAAGAATCAGACATGATTGAATGGAAAAGAGAGAGAGAGCAATAAAAAAGCAGATTAACTAAAATCAATTTGTTCATTCACTGCCATTCAAAAGAAAAAAATTGACTTACGTTTCAGAAAGATTAAATACATGTTGGGGGTCTCCATTTTGTATGAGGTATTTTATAGGGTCACCTTCTCGATCAGTTGCCTTAAAAACAACAACAACACAAAGAAGTGGCATATTAGACTTGATTTCTTTTTATTAGGTTTTTTTTTAAAAAAAAGCCAAATAGTGATGGACAACACATTTGAAATGCTAATCAGCTCATAACAGTTTAATATTTGACATCTTTAACTCTCAACAGCCTGATCATTATGTTGTTTATCCCCTCTGGAGAATGGCTGCATTTTGGCTGCATGAGAATATGCTGTGATAACAATGATAATTGCCTATTGGAATTTCATGAAATTAAAATATTTGCATACTTAAGATTTAGTCAACAATGAGATTATTTTAAAAAAGGTCCTTTTTTACAGGCAGTATATTCTTCACATTAATCTCAGAATGATGCAGAAGGGAATATTTATGACTGACTTTTTAATAAACTAGTAAAATAAATGATAGCAATGTTTGTTTAAATCATGCACTTATTTGTATGCTTCTTAAAATATGCAGCACAAAAATCCTACAGAGCAACAGATGGTTTGAAAAAAAATAGTGATTAGATAATACCATTAATTAAGCAAGATAATAACAAACTGTATCTGTTTAATAATAGAAAACACATTCCAGTCAAAATTAAGCATATTAAAGTACCATTGGCATGGAAATCTAATAAGTGTCTACTCTCAAATAAAATCCTCTGAGTTCAATGTGACAAATAGAGGAACACAGCTTTGAAATGACTGATTTTAGCCAGATCCTGCTTGCAGAGTTTGTAAACATAATCTAAATGTGCTTTGGTGTAACATCAGTCATACGAACAAATAACCTAAGCAAAGAACATTTTTATTCCAAATTTCCAAATGTATCATAAAACACTGGATTCAAATATTTATTGAACATTATTCTTGATCCCATCACACTGGCCTGTCCCATCCAGTCAGTGTGGTAAGGTATGTTGCTGACCCCATCAGTTAAAGAACTTCAACTGGTTTAGGGAGGACAGTCTAGATCTAGGACAGCAGTTCTCAACCTGTGGGTCGCGACCCCTTTGGGGGTCGAACGACCCTTTCACAGGGGTCGCCTAAGCGCACGCTATCCCGCCACGCCTCCTTTGTCACCTCATCGCGTGCGGGGAGGGGGCGGGGCGGGGGTCACGGCGGCGGGGAGGGGGTCGCGGCATTAGGAAGGTTGAGAACCACTGATCTAGGAAGAGAATGAAATGGGTCTACAGAAGATTCTTCCCTGGGAGGTTAGGCAGATTCCACTCTCCTCACCTTCCAAAAGAAGTTAAACATGACTCTGCAACCTTGTGTGGGTAGCCCAAAGGTGCACAGTCATGGGGTTGGTTGGTGCTATGAGAGCCTTCCCTCTGCCTTTGTCAAGTAAATTCTAACATGGGTTAAATATCCTTGCCTCCTTATTTTTTTTATATTTTTAAAACATTTTTAACTCTAACATTTTATTTTTATATACTCTTTTATTATATTTTGATACCTTACTGTACACTGTCCAGAGTCCCTCTTTGAGGGAGATGGGCAGTTCAGAATACTGGACAGCCATTTGTCTGAAATGGTACAGGGTCTCCTGCTCGAGCAAGGGGTTGGACGAGAAGACCTCCAAGGTCCATTCCAACTCTATTTTTCAAATAGATAGATGATAGATACAGTAGATAGCAATAGCAATAGCACTTAGCCTTATATACCACTTCACAGTGCTTTATAGCACTCTCTAAGAGGTTCACAGAGTCAGCATATTGCCCCCAACAATCTGGGTCCTCATTTTACCAACCTCGGAAGGATGGAAGGTTGAGTCAACCTTGAGCCCGGTGAGCTTCAAACTGCCAAATTGCAGTCAGCAGAAGTAGCCTGCAATACTGCACTCTAACCGCTCCGCCACCGCGGCCCCAAATTTCCAAATGTATCATAAAACACTGGATTCAAATATTTATTGAACATTATTCTTGATCCCATCACACTGGCCTGTCCCATCCAGTCAGTGTGGTAAGGTATGTTGCTGACCCCATCAGTTAAAGAACTTCAACTGGTTTAGGGAGGACAGTCTAGATCTAGGACAGCAGTTCTCAACCTGTGGGTCGCGACCCCTTTGGGGGTCGAACGACCCTTTCACAGGGGTCGCCTAAGCGCACGCTATCCCGCCACGCCTCCTTTGTCACCTCATCGCGTGCGGGGAGGGGGCGGGGCGGGGGTCACGGCGGCGGGGAGGGGGTCGCGGGGAAGGTTGAGAACCACTGTGTTAGTAAAAGATTGGTCAACAATAGTTCTGCCTGATAAATCAGAGAAACTTACTTTAATGGAATAGAAGGCTTGTTAATGGATTACCCTGTAGTTTAAGAGGAAAATTATTTTCATTTGAGTGAATTAACTATTAGTGGGTGTAATTTTTTTTAAAAAAACTGTGGAAATAACTTGTATTTTAAAATTCTGTTCATGTGTACCGGTATGTAGGTGTATTTTTTAAAGGATGAATGTGAAAAGAGACTATCAAAGTTCAAGAAACAAAATAAAATAAAGAAGATGTCAGAACAAAAAATGGAAATTGCCAAGAAGACAAGCCAAGAAAGACAAAGATCTTGGGAAAGAATTTAACTAAGAATTTCAGGCAGCTATTAAAAGAGACAAGACATATTACACTGACGTTTTTAAAGACATTGAAGATGGAAACAGGAAAGAAAGAAGAAAGAAAGAAAGAAAGAAAGAAAGAAAGAAAGAAAGAAAGAAAGACTTCCAATTTCTGAACTTAGAGTGAAGTTCCAACCTCAAACTGATATGCTAAAAGGGCAGAGAATAACTATTTCCAAGAAGATCAAAAAGATGGAAAAAAGACACTGAAATTCTATACAGCAGAGATATTCGAGATGGAANCGAGGGGGATGGGAGGGAGGGAGAGAGAGAGAGAGAGAGAGAGAGAGAGAGAGAGAGAGAGAGAGAGAGAGAGAGAGAACGAACAGAAGCCTTAATTTAATGGGACAACAAACAGATTGGTTGGCATGGAAAGTTGACTTCTTTTTATTATGCTAAAGAATGGAAAAAATGCTCACTGAAGTTTCTGAATCCCTCACCCATAACTAAACTATTATTAATTAGTCAGTCTTTGAGGTTTGCCAGATAAGCTTGAACTCTGCCTTCTATCCCTGTTCTTGCTTGGCTGAATCTGGATTGCTTGAAATAAGTCACTTGCTCTTAGTAAATCTTGCCTAATAATGGCAAATATCGGGGATTATTATTATGTTAGGGAAGCTTCAGCATATGAATCTGTGTGGTCGAACTGCAGGACGCAAGATCCTCAAGTTTCATCATGAGTGGTCTCTGGAGCCCCCAAATTATGCAGTTAAAATGTGAGTGTTGCTTCATTGAAGGGATCCATAAAGTTAAAAAAATAGAAAGAAAAAAAATTAACAGACTGAACTTACTGATTCTATCCTTCTGGCTATATCATTATCTCCTGCCTCCTAAGCATGATTGCCAGTGGTTGTCCTGATCAAGCTACATAGTCTCCGACAGAGCTAACAAACCCAGAGAAACAGAAGTGACACAGGTGAACCCCTTCCAATCCATTTATTTTCATGTTAAAATACTTCCAGCATTGGAAATTATTTCCAGAAGGCTGCTTCAAAAAGTACAGATGGAGGAAGAGGCCATAAATGGTTTGAAACCCTGAGGAGATGGAGGTTCTTTTTCTGTCAGGAAATCTATTACTGAAACCAAACCAAGTGCATAGAATTGGCCCCTGCAGGTTGCCTGCTGCAATAGGCTGTAATGAAAAAGCATGATTTTGTTAAAAGCACTAGGCCTCTGGGCATGAAAATGGTGGCATGGGCTAAAATTATCATATATACTGCATTGGAAATGTTGGGCCTTCTGAGCTAGAAGCCCTAATGCAGAGTTCCTCAATGTTTCCAACTTTGTGAGCCGGTGGGTGGGTGGGAGAAGGGAGGATAGTTCTGGGTAAGCAGCCGGTAAATGTGCACATGTGCAGCTCTACTTGTTTGAGCAACATACACACACACACTTGCCGCTCACTTAAATTGAGCATGTGCATGTGGCTCACCGCTGCTCGCGCAAGTGAGGATGTGCACACAGGTTCGCTGACCATTTCTGTGTCCCGGTTGAAAACCCCTCACAGCCCACTAGTGGACCATGGCCCACAGGTGTCCTAATGAATGAAATGTTAATTTTCTTGGTATATGTTCCTTTCTTTTCAGTATAATTAGTGTTCTTTTGTGTAATAATTGTTAAAAGCAGAACATTTCCCCCCTTTAATTTTGAAACGTTCAAGTTAGTGTTGGGAACAGCATGAGGACCAATGTTCCCTCTGACATTGAAAATCGCTGCGCGGCAGTTGGAAACTGCCGCGTGGCGATTCCCTGTCACGTGCGCGGCCACGCAGCTGCGCAGCTTAGAGGGAACACTGATGAGGACAACTGTCGTATTTGCTGTTCTAAGAACTTAAAATGAAATAACACAAGTTATGCTATGCTGGGTCAAGACATTGATCAATACAAGCTGACTAGTGCAGCTTTATTATGTACCAAATACAACTTCTTCTGCCCTTTTTGGAAATACCAGAAATGTAACCTTGAAGTTTATATGCAAAGCATACCTTCTACTACTGCACATAAAGAGATGAAAAAATGCAGAACATGACCCATTATCTATAGAGATATCTCACTGGTTTCAATAGTTTTCCATAATGATCCAAAAGATCTCTATGATATGATGGATGAGTGTTATTACAGATACTGCAAAACAGCAGTTTTGGACTCCAGAAATCTTGCAAGGGTCCCTCAATAAGATTTGCAGTGATAAATGTGTTTTCCCTGAAAAGGTAACTGATCCATAGAATTCTATCACATGAAATCAAAGATAAGAGAATACTGGATGCCTGTGTTATGGAGTGCTTGCTATTTCATCAGAGCAAAATTAAACTCTTAGATGCTTATTCATCTCATCAGCGTCAGACAGGCTATGTAGCAATATGCATGGATTATTCTGTAAACCAATTGGGGAAAGTGTTGAATGTTGGCTGAGAGTTTGACAATCTATAATGCAAAAGTTGCCCGAGAAAAATTGGAAGTAATTTACAAACAATTCAACTCATACGCATAAACAGAAAAAGCTTTGTAAATGCTTACATTGAAGCATTCTGTACCTGCAAATTTAGCAAAATGGCACCAATTCGCATGGCCTCACTGAGCTCAAGACTGTACATCTGTTGAGGGAAGCGAGGTGGACTTTGATTGTTAGGAGGAAGTACCTCAATGTAAACAGTAGTGATGGAACTCCTGAAATGACAAACAGAATTCAGTCAAAATCAAATTATAACACTTTCCCTCTATCAAACTCTAAATGTTATAATGCATTAAGCATTCAGGGTGTCTAAACAAAGAGAAGAGTCCCAATCCAGCAGCTTCTAATTTGTGTTGTAGTCCTGATAAATAGGTAAAGCTGTTTCCATTCCCATTAAAACGGAGAAGAGCCCTATCTGCACTGAAGAGACTGCAAGGGCCTTAAGAAAATTTTAATTTCCTACCAAGCTTTAAGCTCTAAGTAATAATATGAAAGCTACGGTATCTCAGTGGGGATTAAAATAATGTGCAGTATGCTCTTAATGATCGTAACACTTTCTCAAAAATAAGCCTTTTTTGGGGGGGGGGAATGCTCAAATAAACATATTAGCAATAGCAATTAAGAGCCGAGGGGCGCAGTGGTTAGAGTGCAGTACTGCAGGCTACTTCAGCTGACTGCTAGCTGCAGTTCAGCGGTTCAAATCTCACCGGCTCAAGGTTGACTCAGCCTTCCATCCTTCCGAGGTGGGTAAAATGAGGACCTAGATTGTTGGGGGCAATATGCTGACTCTGTAAACCGCTTAGAGAGGGCTGTAAAGCACTATGAAGCGGTATATAAGTCTAACTGCTATTGCTAAATAAACATATTTATGAACTCAGGAAAATGAGTATATTTGATGGAAATATATTTACTTTTATTTTAAAAAATCAAAACAAGGTATCAAATATTATATTGATTTTTGAAATCTGCTATTAAAAATTGCATCAGCAAAAAAAGATTTTAAAAAATCAGCTTTCTAATTCAGGCACCAGGAAAAAAACATCTAAGGGTTGTACATACTACAGCTCAATAGACTTTGTACGATCTGGGTTTATTCTGTCAATTTAGGAAGAGTGTACATTTAAAGTATCTAATCCTTATAACGTGTTTCCCCGAAAATAGGACATGTCCTGAAAAGAAGGCAAAGCCTGATTTTTGGGGTGGGCGTAAATATACGCCCTCCCCCGAAAATAAGCCCTAGTGAAGGGGTGGGCGTGGGCAGCACAGGAGGCAGCCCTTCCCTTCCCCGGTCAGCTAGTGGCAGCTGGGCCCCTTAAACCCGACCCGCGGATCAGCTGAGCTGATCAAGAGCTGCCTCTCTGTTCTCTCTCCCCCCTCCCAGTGTTTTTGGTGCTCGCCTGCCTCCCATCCATCCCCCTCCCTGCAAACTCCCGCCCCACTCGCAAGAGAGCAGCCACCCGTCACCTCTTGCCACGTAGTGCCCACCCAGCCGACAACCCTCCCTCCGGCTGGGCAGAGCGCCACTCACGGACCGAGCGGTAAGAGGCCGGTCGGGCCAGCTGCCTGCTGCCGAGTCTTCCAGGAGCCGGGGCAGAGTCTTCCGGCAGCGGCCGCTCTGGAAGTGTGTGTCCCGCTCTATGGTTCCAGCTCCATGCGGGGCTGTGGCTCCCTTCGCCCTTCGCTGCTTCTCTGCCCCGGCTGCCAGAAGACATGGCAGCAGGCGGCTGGCCCGACCGGCCTCTTCTCCGCTTCCAGTGGCTTCTAGCCGGGGTTGACGTCTCACAGCCCACCCCACCCCATCCCCTACACCACCTGCCATCCCAAATTGCATCCCTAAAGGGGGCGGGTGGCTAAGCAAGGGGCAGGAGCCCTGCCATGCCTGGCGAGGGGGGGAGAAGAGACGGCAAAGGGAGCCATGTCTCGCTCCACGCATCTCGCTTCTCCCTCGCCCCAACTGCCACCCCTTTCGATAAAGAGACGGCGGGGAAGGGAAGCAGCCAGGCTGCTGTTGCCATTGGGTCAGAGTGGGATGTGTTGGGCTGCGAGATGCGCATCTTACCTTTCCAGCTGCGTCACATTCCTCGCCGTTGTGTCCAGGGAAGCATGTTGTAAAAGAAAACTTCTCACAACTCGCGAGAAGTTTTCTTTTACAACGTGCTTCCCTGGACACAACGGCGAGGAACGCGATGGAGCTACAAGTGTCAGGTAGGATGTGCGTCTTGCGGCCCACCCCGCCCCACCCGGCCCAACTGGCCACCCTCAAATTGCGCCCCACCACGAGATGCGCGTCCTACTTGACACTTGTAGCTCTGTCACGTTCCTCACTGTTGTGTCCAGGGAAGCACGTTGTAAAAGAAAACTCGCAACTTGCAACTTCTCAACAGAAATGAGTCTGTGAGACTTGTCACGCCACCGCCGCTGCCTCGTGGAGCAGGACTCTGCAAGGCTTGTTGTGCCGTTGCATGCACGAACGGCAGCACTACCGCAAGGTTCGACATACCGGCACAGCCGCGAGCGGCAGGATGCCAGCTGTGCCAGTATGATGAAGCTCACAGCAGTCCTGCAGTTCGTTAGTGCAACGGCACAACAAGCCTTGCAGAGTCCTGTTCCATTAGGCGGCGGCAGCGGGCCAGCCTCTCGGCTGGTGCGAAGAACAAGGAAGGGAGGCAGCGGCGACAGGACATCCAGTCCCACGCTCGCCTACTGCACCCCCAAAATAATAAGCCCCTCCCCCGATAATAAGGCCAAGGCTATATTTCAGGGGTCAAAAGGAAATAAGACCCTATCTTATTTTTGGGGAAACACGGTAGATATGAAGATATATTTGAATTTAAGATGTTTACAATGCTACATGGCTGGTGACAAGCCAAAATGAAAATATGCATCCAAATTGCTTAATATTCTTCTAAGAATAATTTAAAGCCATTGACATTTAAGTATTACATTTGGATCGTCCACTTTATAGATTTCCACATATGTTCATCATGTCAGTAATTCTGTTTTATTTCTATGTTATTCAGAATGCAGACAGTAGCAAAATGAGATCACATATGTTGGATCTAATCTCTACCTCCATCCATATCCAAAATCCCAAAATTTAGTAGACTCCCATAAAGAAGAAGCTAAATAATTAAAGAACTGTGCATGAAAAGCCCCATCACATTCTTCATCTATTTATTTTGAGGCAGAGAAATTGGGGGAATAGCTTCACTTCAGGAAAGGTTCACTCACCATAAGGAGAGGAATAGCACAGCTGCAGTCTCCATCTTTTTGTAAAACTAGAGTTCTTTGGGAGGATGTAAGGGAAATAAATGTTGTTGTTGCCACAAACATTGTGGAAACGATTGTGAGAAAATTATGCAGGGGGAAGAGAGAAAGTGTCTTTCTACTTAAATGTGATCCTACACATTCAACTTCCCAGTCAGGTCTAGGATTTATGGACTATGTCGCATATCAAAAGCCAATGGAAGTATTTCTACTAAGGTGGAAATGCTTTGTTGCTTCCATATACTGGAGAGAGAAAGAAAGATGAAAGAAGGAGTGAATGAAAGAGGTAGAGATAATGTGATCACCAGAGGACTAGCTAAGCCTACAATTAAAATTTATGGTTTGGACTTCCAAAGGTTGCTTACATTTCTTTTATTTTGTTACATTTTCTTTTTACTTTTATCGGATATTTCACAGGATAAAGAAACTGAGAATGCTCAGAACTGAAGATCTCTAAATTCTTTCCTCAATGTATAGATGCCTTTCCATGCTTTTGGAAATATGACCAATTCCTTTTTTTTAAATATTTTTGCCAAAAAAAAAAAAAAGTAGGGTTGCAGAGTAGAAAAACACAGGATTCCAAGAAAAGATACGGCTGCTTTTAAAAGTTGCAGAAAGATGTTACCCTTCCTGACTTTCTCCAAAATGCTCCAGAAGACCTATTAGCTTCTAAGAGAGTCATCACATTGCCTCTGTGTAGTAAATATGTCATACGCATTCTATTTGGATATTGTAGCAGAGATATGTGAGTCATATTAAATGTTAGCTGTATTTGTAATTATGTATATAACCATGGTATATTTTTAAGTTTTGTTCTGTGAAATATATTGACATGACATTCACACTTGAGGACTTCCCTCCAAGCTATAATCTGTATGCAAAACTAAACATTTTCTGTTTAACTGTATGCTCTATATTTTTGAATCGCTCATTATGTTTCTTCTCCATACTTGGTTTAAGAAAAAAAAATCATGCTTTTCTACTCTATGCTTCCCAGCTCTAACATGTCAGAAATTAGGAACTGAATGAGGCTGCTGGTTCCAGTGCAGATTTCATTGGAACATATTTGATTCTTTGTCCAGTATTTGCATAGCTTGCAATTTGTGTTCCAAATTGAGTTAAGGGACACCATAAGAATGCATTGCCTGGGGAGAAAAAAAATTATCTTCAGCTCAGTGATCCTTTCAGTTCCAGGATAGTCGAAGATATTACCGTTAAATGATATATGGCAATTTACAGAAGCAGTTGCTACTTGTGCTTTCATTGCTTAAGCTTCTCTCTTCCTTTCTCTCCTTCTCAGTCCCTTAAGCTGACAGTCATTGACATGGGTGAAACAAAATTAACACAGTTGAATCATTGACCTTTAGGCTGACACTTGACAGGCTAAACAAATAAGAGTTGACTTTTTTTTTAAAGAAACGTCAAACCATTTTTGATCCACTGAACTTACTGCATAGAAATAGGTATGCGCTGGGTATAATTTCATTTCCTTTGTGATCCAGGTTGAAATGTACAAAAAGAAAGGTTGCAGTCCTAAATATCCTTACCTGGGAGTAAGATCCAGTAAATTCAATAGGTTTATTTTCAAGTAGACAGAAGTATAACATTGTGCTGTAAGCAACTAAAAAGCAGGAGACCGTGCGTTCAAATCCCACCTTAGCCATGAAAACCAGCTGGAGGCTTTGGGCCAGTCATTCTCTTTCAGCCCAACTCACCTCCCAGGGTTATAAGGGAGAAAATAGGAGGAGGAACATGTGGTGGATATGTTCACTGCCTTGTGTTATTTGTAGAAATAATAAAGGTGGGATGCAAATAAATAAATAAATAAATACAACAATTGGTAAAGTAGTAGTAGATGTGCTTCTTTCAAAGAAGCCATCTACTACTCCATCAGGACTAATATTTGGGATTACTATTCTTTTACAACAGGTCTGGGTATTTTGCAGCATGAGGGGCAGTTTCAGCCTCCACAACCCATTCTGATTGTGTTGTCAAATTTTAATAATATGGTTGCCAAAAAAGAGCAGCAAAATTTCTTATCATCTTGAGATGGAACAATAGAAAAACTGTAGTATAAAATACAACATAGAGTTAACTTTTAAAAATGAAAACCTGCTCCCTAATCTATTCTAGATAGAATAGAAAATTCCATCCCACTCCATATGTGAGGTATCTTCATCTATTTCCATAAATGGTCCCCACTTACAGCTTTTCATCCACTTAATAAATCAGTTTCATCACATCACATCCACTTGGTCAGGCAGAGAAGATATGTTGTAGACCCCACCAGTTAAAGAACTCTGACTGGCGGGGTCTAGAAAGAGAGCCGGGTCTGTTGTTGCCTCCACACTATGGAATATTCTCCCCCCAGAGGTGAGGTGGGCATCCACTCTCCTGGCCTTTTGAGAAAGACTTAAAACATGGTTCTGCAGCCTTGCATCTTCTTCTTCTTGTGCCATATCCATCTTCGGACGTTGGCGATCATGTTGCCGATCCTATTTTTATCAACAGCTGCACGAAAAAGTGCTGTTGAGTTTTGTTCAAACCAGTCCCTTAGATTTTGAAGCCATGATGTTCTTTTTCTGCCTGGACCTCATTTGCCTTCAATCTTTCCTTGGAGGATTAAGTGAAGTATGCCATATTTTTCTGGGTGTCGCATCACATGTCCAAAATATTCTAACTTTCACTTTTTTATGGTTTTGATGATTTCCCTTGGCTTTCCCAGACGGCTTATCACCTCCTCATTTCTGATCTTGTCAACCCAACTTATACGTAACAGCCGCCTGTAAATCCACATTTCAAATGCTTCTAGTCTCTTCAAGTGGCTTTCTGTCAGAGACCAACTCTCCACTCTGTAGAGCAGGATAGAGAGCCTTGCATGGGGAACCCAAAAGAACATGTAGTTGTGGGGTTGGTTGGTGTCATGAGAGCACTCCTTTTGCCATTGTAAACTAATTTTTTAAACAGGGTTTAATTATGTTTGCCTCCTTAATTTTTTTTTTATAATTTTACAAATTTTAATTCTAAAATGTTAACTCTAACACCTTATTTTTATACATTGTTTTATTGAACACCGTCCAAACTCCTTCTTTGAGGAGATGGATAGTTCAGAAATGTGACATATAAATAAATGTAAATAAACAGCCACCAAAATATTATTCACCTTGATTTCATACTTCTTCATAGAGTTGAAAAGCTAATTTCTTAGCTTGGATACCTAAAGGAATAAAGTCAGGTATGACTTACCTTTTCTGTGCCAGTGGAGCCCTGTCCGATGCTTTGACTGTGAGGGCGTAGGACCGACCTACTACAAGTGTAATTCCTGGTGCAATGGTGATAAGGCCTGTCTTATCGTTGATTATGAAGTCTCCCTGGTCACCAGCCAAGATTTCATATCTAATCTGTCCATTTGGACCTTCATCTGCATCCATGGCAGTAAGCTGCAGTTGAAAAGAATCAACATTCTAGGTTTATTGTTGTGCCACAAGAAGAGTTAAAGTACATCAGAGGGAGCTTATGGCATACCCTATGATATCAGACCTAAACAATCATGTTACCAAATGATATAAAAACTGCAGCCTAGAATATAAACAAATAATATAAAGCAGTGTTTCTCAACCTTGGCCACTTGATGATGGGTGGACTTCAACTCCCAGAATTCCTCAGTCAGCCATGCTGGCTGACGAATTCTGGGAGTTGAAGTCCACCCTTCTTCAAGTAGCCAAGGTTAAGGAACACTGTTATAAGAAAAGAAAAGCATTAGTTAACCCAGGAGTGTGATTACTGAGTTATATTTAGTGTTAAGTCCTCGGACTTACAACGACGCCAAAACCCAAGCCGGCTGCAAGTCAAGCCTGATTGGCTAAGACGCGTGCAGCCGGCAAGCGGGAAATTGGGGCATTCTGATTGGTTGCCAGTTTGACAGCTCGACTATAAAAGGAGCTGTCAAACGCCTAGTTGCTGTTCTTTCTCTCGCTGTTGCCTGTGGTGCTGAAGTTAGCAATAAAGCGTTCCTGGGGGCAGTGCTTAGTCACATCTTGCCCAATAGATCTGAGGCCCCCATAGCATTTTACTCCAGAACTCTCTCTCAGACCAAACGCAACTACAGCCAGCTAGATAGGGAGGCCCTTGCTTGCATGGCTGGAGTACGTAAATTCCATGATTACCTCTATGGCCGGCACTTTCACTTAGTGACCGACCATAAGCCTCTCCTGGGCTTACTCGCTGGGGATCGCCAAAGCCCCCAGATGCTATCTCCCCGCATGTCCCGCTGCTCAGAATTCTTGGCTGGGTACAGTTACCATCTACATTACAGGCCAGGCAAGTTATTAGGCACGCAGACGCCCTAAGCCGCTGCCCACTGCCCTTGCCCATATTGGACCCAGCTCCTGCAACATCAGTTCTCTCCTCATTGAGGAATTGCTATTACTGCCAGACAGATAGCTTCCCTCACGATTGCTGACCCTGTTTTGTCGCAAGTCCTGGATTGGGCACGCAGAGGGTGGCCTCAGGGGCCTGTCCCTTCCCAATTGCAGCCGTTTGTGGCTAGACAACACGAACTCTCTATCCAACAGGGGTGCCTACTATGGGGGCATAGGGTAGTAATACCTCCAGGGGTTAGGCATCCTCAAATGCCTGCACACTGCCCACCCTGGCATTGTGCGGATGAAAGCTCTGGGCCGCAGCTACGTCTTGTGGCCCAGAATGGACCAGGAGATTGAGGACTGGGTGACTCGATGCCACATGTGCCAGCAATCCCAGCTGGCTCCACCTTCAGCCCCAATCCATGAGTGGGAATCCCCAAGGGCACCATGGGCCAGGCTTCACCTGGATTTAGCTGGCCCTGTCCAAGGACACACCTTCCTAGTCATCGTGGATGCTTGTTCAAAGTGGGTTGAGCTGGCATCAGTGTCTACCACCACTTCAGAGGCCATTATCAAAGTTTTAGACAGGCTGTTCGCCACTCATGGGCTCCCTGACATAGTGGTGACTGACAATGGGCCCCAATTCACTGCTGCCCCTTTCCAAATTTGGCCAGACAGGGGATCAGCCATGCCCTTACAGAGCCAGCTCACCCTGCGGCTAATGGCCTGGCTGAAAGGGCAGTTAGATTGGCTAAAGAGGCTTTAGGGCACCTAGGGCATGATAACTGGCACTATAGCATGTGCACATACCTGTTAGCCCAACACACTACCCCTTGCCAGGCCACCGGGGTTAGTCCTGCTGAGTTACTAATGGGCCGCTGTCTCCGGACCCAACTGGACTGTTTGCACCCCAACTTCGACCTTGGACAGCCTCCTGTTCCTGACCGACAGCCCAGGGAATTCACAGTGGGGGACTCCATATTTGCCCTTAATTTAGGTGCCGGCCAAAAATGGCTGCCAGGACATGTGACTCAATTAACGGGACCCTGCTCTTATAGGGTCCAGCTCACTGATGGCCAACTATGGCACCGGCACATCAACCAATTAAGACGGTGGGTCCCCTGCATGGAGCCAGCACAGCCGGACCAGGCCCAAGCCTTCCCAGAAGTTTCCACCTGCTCCCGTATCCTGGCCGACTGCCCTGACCTTCCACCATTGCCAAGCCTCGAAAAGCGATCTTCTCCTACCAGGCCTGCCAAGTGTCCAGCTCCAGCGTTGCCTACCGTTCCAGATGAATCCGGGGCCGGGTTGCAGGGAGTTCCAGAGGACCTACAATCTGCTCCTCACTCTTCAGCTGCCAGGGCGGAGCTGACGTCGGCCAGCGTACCTCGCTGACTACGCATGCGCTATCTGGGAGGGGAGGGGTGTTAAGTCCTCGGACTTACGACACCACCAAAACCCAAGCCGGCTGCAAGTCGAGCCTGATTGGCTAAGACGCGTGCAGCCGGCAAGCGGGAAATTGGGGCGTTCTGATTGGTTGCCAGTTTGACAGCTCGACTATAAAAGGAGCTGTCAAATGCCTAGTTGCTGTTCTTTCTCTCGCTGTTGCTTGTGGTGCTGAAGTTAGCAATAAAGCATTCCTGTTACAAGAACTTTGTCTCGCCTCCGTTTTAAATCTGGAGGTATTTAAGGCAGTTAAATATTAAAATAAAAGATACGTAATTAAAAATAATTAAAAAGTAAAGCAGGTTGAAAAGCTTACTGTACCACATCCCATTTTGCTCTGAAGTGTGCCATTATCCTTATAAGCATTGGAGTGGAATGAGTTGAAAGGATGGAGACAATTGCAAAAAATGGATGTAACTGCAAGAAATATACTATTCACTAGCGACTAGTCAATAATGCCACCAACAGTAATAATTGTCTCAGAGAAACACAATCCAGCTTGGGCCAGTCATTCAGAACTGAAACATCTTAGTGGTTAAATTAATATGCATCGACCTGTTCATCAAATATGTTCACATATGGCCATCTTTTCTTGTTTGAGAGGACAATGATGGGTGGGATTTTTTTCTCCATAGCTTCTGTATGTAAGTTATGCCTGAATGATTAACAGCCACAGGCATGCTGTGGTTTCTATGGAGAATAATTACTTTAAAGATGTAGCTGTAAACTCATTTACTAAGGAGTAAAACCAATTAAGCACAGTAGGACTTCCTTCAAAATAAAAACTCATCTTTTGAATGGCTGACAGCATCAGCTGCGGTCTTAAAGTACTCAACTCAACGAGGTGCCTTTTTCCTGCTAAAACTGTGAAACTATTATTTTAATCATGTAAACATTCCTTTGTCGAACTGCGCATAGTTGCTGATCTCCTAAATTAATGCTATTAATAAAGATTGAAGGCTTCTTTGAAAAGTGTTATAATAGGCCTTCTCCAGTTCAGGGGATGGGGAGAAGAAGATAAATCAAAGCCTTTCACAAAAAATACCAGTCCTAACCATTTAATTACACGCTAGGAACCAGGCCAAGTTTTATTGTGACAACATGAAAAGGAAAACTGGTAGAATCACAAATACCTAAATTAACAAAGTTAATTAAATTTACAAATGAGCATGCTTTGAAACGCGAAGTTATCTGAATAACATTTGGAGGGGGCAAAAATGTGTCTGAAAGGGAGCATTAAAATCACAGAACTGTCATACTGCCCTATGATTCTGAATGTACGAATTGCAGGTGTCTTTGGTAGATAGGCGCTGGTTTATATGATCCTGGACATTCCTGAATCTCTAAAAGCAGTTAAAACAAGGATCCTTTCTTCTCTCTCTCTGTATATCTCATACAGGAGCGGTAATTTTGTTCCCTAAAAATAAGTAGTACTCAAAACTTGACAGTGATGGATCTGTTCGCTTACCGCTCAAGGAAAGCCCGATTTGCTTTGTGCAAAAAGAAAGCTCTAGGAAACTTACATTGCATCCTGTCTTTAACAATACTGTGTCTTTTATAGTAATGCCACATTTCATTTGTTACTGTCATTTTTAAACAAAGGTTAGTTCAGCTGGACAGAGCTCTCATTACCAGAGATATTTTTGGCCGAAACATGGAAAAGCTAATAAGATATCTTGAGTCTTGTAGTTCAATATCTGTCATGAACTAAAAAGTTTGGGCAAATTGGTCTCATTCCCAAATGCCTAATGTGATTATTTCCTGCTGATATAAATTGAAACTTGCAGTTGTTTTGCTTAGGCAGCTTTGCTTTCCAGCTACTACACTTCAATAAGACCATTTCTCAGAGTCATTCGCTATTAGCATATATTTATTTTAGCTATTTGAATCGTGTTGTGAAAATTGCCATGGAACAGCACGGCTGACACCTTTGGATTAATAAATTATTGGGGCTTGCCATCACAAAATGTACATAGCTCCTGCAGATGGGTTCTTCATTTGTTTGTGGTCTCAGCCTTACACTTAATATGAAGCAGGAGATTATTTATTGATCTGCAATATTTATAAACTGCCTCAATTATTCATTCAGACTCAATTTGATGTGGGATGACTATTTTCTCTTGGCCACTACCATTAAGGATGGAGGAAAAAGTAGGGAGAGAAATTTGTTTGTACACCATCCAGAGTCCTTCTGTGAGGGAGATGGGTAGTTTCTAAATTTGGTAAATAAAAATAAATAAAATAAAATAAAAAGGCATGAAAGAAATATATGAGAAATCTGTGACATCACATCTGGATTCTGTTATATACTTAAAGGGGAGAACAGAATGAATACAGTGTTAAAAGAATGAGGACGAAGACATATTTTTATGATCAAAAGATTAAGTATGTGACTATTTTATTAAGTACTTTTCCATTGTTATCAAGAGGCAAGGCTTTCTAGGTGCCTCATAAAATTGAAGACCCTCCCAATAAATATCATATGAAGCCTAAAACAGTCATGGAATTTTAGACAAAAACAACAAAATATGAGAACTGGAGAATTTAGGTAATCCAAGAATTTTTTATAAGGTCAAAGCACATTTCTCTAGCAAGGTTATTTATGTAAGAAGCATTCTTTCTGTGAAACTGCCCATTGTGCAATTAGCACTGAGCATTTGTGTCCACGTGGTGTTAAAATGTGGTCTTCCCTGAAAGGTACAGCCAGTCTTTACTCACTTGAGAAGGCCCCGAGACTGAAGATAATATAAATACAACCAGAAGTTGTAAAACCCAATTTTGTGCATTCTGTTTGTCACTAATTTTTGATATACCAATTAGACTTTGAAAACTCAAAAGTGTTTTTTTCAAGAGGCAACTGCACTTTCTTGTTTTTCTTTGAAGACGTTTCGCTTCTCATCCAAGATGAGCTTCAGCTCTGACTGGATGGTGGGGAATGGAAGGATTTATACTCCTTGCAGACAGCTGGTCATTTGAATTATTTTAGAGAGTCATTGAGGCCACTTGGAGGTTTACCTGTGTCCTCACAGTCTCCTGAGTAGTGCAAATGGGTGTGGAGCCTTCCTGGAATTGCTAAAGGGACTGTGTTGTAGATCGGAGATAGATGATGTCATATCCCTCCACCTCTGTTGAGAGAGGGCTGTTCAATTTTGACATAGATGGCCTCTTTGACCCATCTTTCAAACCAGCGGTCCTCTCTGTCCAAAATGTGGACAGCAGTTCCAGCTGTCCGCAAGGAATATAAATCCTTCCATTCCTCACCATCCAGTCAGAGCTGAAGAAGCTTCTTGGATGAGAAGTGAAATGTCTTCAAAGAAAAACAAGAAAGTCCAGTTGCCTCTTGAAAAAAACCACCTTTGGGACAACCATGACCTGAATGACTGAGAATCTCCATTGACATTCAGACTTTGAAAACTTTGTGTCAAATCAACTGAATTTTGCTCATTTTTTAAAAAAAATGAAGATAACACTATGCATATTTTACGGCTGTCTGAAGTATGTGAAGACTGTGAAATCCAGGCCATTGCTATGAAGCACTATGCGTATTCTGAAAACACTTGGATATAGATTATTTGTGACAGCTGACAACCTTTGTAAAAATCTAGTGGGAGAAATCCCAAGTGTTTTTTTATATATTCATTTGATTTATATCTCACATTTCTACTGTAGCAATTATTCAAGATGGCTCAAACAATGTGACATTGTGTTAGACTAAGTCTAGCTAACTTTCAAGCTAAAACAAAACAAGAAGAAAAACAACAAAACCAAACTCAATAATCTAATTCCTTTTGAATCAAATGTTCTAAAACATATGAGGCTAGGATGCAATGCAGTTGTGGCCAGCTTAATATCAATAAAATTAACCCCATTATCCATTTTGGCATCTAGGACTTTGATCTTAATTTCCATATATTATCTTCTGCTGATTCTTCCATCCTAGGACATGCATTTCATTTCATTTTCATTAGAATACAGCTAAAAAATATAGACTGTTAAGGAAGAAAAATAACACATGGACACATACAGAGAAAATACAGGTTATTATTTAATACAGTGATATCAACAGCTTTGAAACTCATTGAATTTGGTACTCAACACATTTTGACATGAACATTTTGTTCCAGTTCTCATCGTTTGTTTTATGCTCAACACATAAGCTAGAACTTGTTGGTATTGGCTGCCTTGTTACTCGCTACATTATTCCTCATAATTTGCTTGTATCTTTCAATTTATATTGTTTTTATTTGTTTCCTAGTATGATTTGATAGCTTATTAGTAACCTTGACTATCACTTTTATTCTTGATGATGTAGGAAGTTAGCACCCACCCCCTCCTGGAAAAATGAAATATCCTAGGAAAATATTAAAAAGGCAGAATATTATAGAATATCCCTAGAGAAATTGAGAAACATGCTTTTAGAAAGGAAACAGACTCACTCTTAGTAGCCCCCACCTTTGTCAATGGGCCATCAAGGAATGGCCCAGCTCATTCATCCCCCCACCTTTGTAAATGGGCAGTCTATTCTACATAAGAACGATAGGATTAGCCCTCTGCCTANACCAACAGAGGTCATAAAACCAAGAGACTCAGCATCTTTCCTTGCCTGTTTCTCTTCACCCAACATCCGGAAGCATGTGATCCACCTTTTCTGTTCAGGAGCCCATGCCATGTGCTACTGTCCACCATCAAACCTTCTTTCCAAGCAACTTCCAGGAATCCAGTGTCTTTTTCCCCACTTGGAGCTGAACCCAGAAGGATATTCCTTACAACAATGAATACATTTTATTCTCCTTATGTACACTGAGAGCATTTACACCAAAGACAAATTCCTTGTGTGTCCAATCACACTTGGCCAATAAAGAATTCTATTCTATAAAGAATTCTATTTTTGGTACTCGTTGCACCTCCAGGAACCAATTAACAATGAGTACTGAAGTACTACTGTAGTGCAGTTATTTACCAATCTTCTCAAACTTAATCTCTATTTTCCATTGGCAGGGTTAGACAATTCCTCTATAATAGAAGGAACTGTGACCCAGATTTAAAATATTTTTCTTTCTTATTAGGGACTATGCTGTTTTTCATTTTATTGAAAAAGAGAAATGAAGGCAAAGAGGAGGCGAGTTGGAAAGGACCAGACACGTACCAAGAAATAGCAGGCAAAAAAATAGATCAGGAATGAAGTACAGAAGTTGTGGATAGACTATAGCATTTATTTTTATTGTTCATTTTCAAAACCATGAATTTATTTCAGCTTCTATTCCTAAAGAAGCTGTACTGTACAAGAGATGCTAAAGAAAAATAATAATCCCCATAACCAGAAGATTTAAGAAAAAAAACATAAAAGGAGAAACTATTTAATGAACTATAAAATTCATTATTAAGAGTTGTGAAAATTATGGTTAAGATATCACTGAGAAAGGCAGAGACCTAGAGTTCAATTGACTGTAGCCAGTCAATTAATGAAGAAATCAAACCCGTATAATAGATCCTTTCATGGCCATTCTTTCATTCAGAGAAATACTGTAAGTAGCTAACAGTTTTCATCAGTCTCGAAATCCAAATATGTTCTATTTTAATTACACAAAGAGAGGATTTTAAGGGCAGTCAGGTCTGAATTAGGGAAAAGCAATAACTATCTAGAGAATCAGCCTTGAAAGTGCTTGGGTTAGCTCTTTAAATCAAATGAGGACCCAGATTGTTGGGGGCAATATTCTGACTCTGTGAACCGCTTAGAAAGGGCTGTAAAGCACTATGAAGCGGTATATAGTCTAAGTGCTATTACTATTGCTATTGCTACTTAAGAGTCAACATAAATAGTACAAACACTATGAATAGCTGGCAATGCTGGGATGACTCATGTGTTTATTATTAAATGATCTGAAAATTTAACATGATCAGTCAGCCAATAACGATTATAAACTTTTTAAATATAGAAGGTATGGGTGAATGTAGGGAGGTTATCAGGAGAAAACTATTTGGTTAAGTGTCAGTCCTGAGACATGAATCAAGAGATTTAAAAGGGACATATGTCCCATAATCCTTCACTGTCTCTTTTTCTATTTATCAGAAAAATCTTTGAAATGACAAAACCTGGTTGAAATAATTTTGAATTTATATTTGTTTTTATTTTCCCCCTCTAGGCACCTTGTAGGTGCATATTGTTGCTCTCAAAACAAACCAGTGATTTTCTGTAACCCAGAGAACAGCTTTTCAGTATGAAAAATTGATTCAGTCAATTGATTCATTGAACATCAATTCAATCCGGAGGCGTAAATTTAAATACTACATTAAAGATTTGGATTATGGTGGTTCATCAAGATGCTATACATTACTATTTCTGTTTTTTCTTAGAGATTTTTTCTCATTCAAGGCAAATATAAATTGGTAAGATCTTTATCTTAGTGCCCTCAGTTTTTAGTAACTTGGGTTTTGCTAACAGCATTTCAAAATATGACATCAAACTTGTTCTCTGATATAGACATCCTCCTATTTTCTCTTGTATCGGATACTTGAAGTTGTTTCATAATTGGAAGAATCCTTCTTTCTCTATTAAAATACTAAAAGAAAATAAAACAGAATAGTGTTTTCCTACAAAAAAAAATCTTAAAACATAAAATATTAAGGTAGAGGTCATTCAAAAATAGATGTGCAAGGTTTAATTTTCAACCAATCTATAATCTAGTTAGTTCTCAATTTCTACCTTCCTTTATTATAAAACTTGTTAACACTATATCTTGAATAGATGATGGTTTTAATATAATTTTCTTGAGTGTTATAACTTATTAATACTGTACCCTGGAAGTGTCAAGGCACTGCATGATCTTCATAGCTGGAGAGACGTGCTCAGGGTCAAAATGGGCTCTGGATATCCTTGTGGAATTTTAAACAAAATGTGCCATAACTTACCAATATTATATTCTTACCATCAGCAAGAATGCTTCATATGGCATGGATGCAACTAAGGACAGTCAATTTATTACTTTTGTAACTTATCGACCGAGTTGTGATGGGCATTAGACATCAAAGTAATAGGAAACATTGAAAGTAGAAATTGAAATGAATTATATAATTATATACTAATTATATCACACACAGACACTCCTCCAAAGAAACATAGTTATAGATAAATGTATAAGGAATGACATTAGAGAAACATTAATTGGGGATAGCTGCCATTTTCACCAGGTCTCAAGAATGCTACTAGGAAGAAACCGATGAAGTTTCCAATCTTATTTATTTGATTTTTTTTAAATGAACTGGGAAAAAAAATGGATTCTGAAGTAAAGGTACTACAGTTACTTAGAATTCAATAATCTTGTCTCTTACCCTTTTAATAAATTTTGTTAAGGAAGATTCAGTGATAATCTTGTTTTAGTTGCATTCGGCTAGTAACAGCCTTTTAGACAGGGTAAATGCAGTGATAGATGCAAGTTATATAAAAAAGAAAACACAGAGCAAATAGATGAATTAGTGGAGATTGATAGAATGTTTGAGGAAGAGGTGAAAGTGGATGGATATATTTTAAGACTGTAAATGCTGGTAGAAAAAAGTAGACAAAGGAAAGAATGAAAGAAATGATTATTTTTTTAAAAAAAAATTAAGGAGGAAAGAGTGAATAGATTGAGAGGAAACGTTAAGTTTAATGGTTGCATGTAATTGACAAACTCAACAAAAAGAGGTAATTTGAAGAAGAAAAATTGGTATATGAATCTAGTGAAGCAATGGTGACTTAAAAACATATTTAGAGGTATTATGAATGATATTGGTGTAATCTAAATCTACTTTTTTCTTTCCTAGTTTTCATTTTGTTTGCTATTTCTTATTTTTTCCTTCTTGTATGAGCTTGTTTAACATTCAGAACTATACAGGGAATGTGGCAATTATTTTGATAATATTACAACTGTGGTTTGAAACAGCTGATATTCTAGACCAAATGAAATTTCTCTGTAAATTATTATTTCTTTCAGCAACAGCAAGAAACATACACCTTTTCTCACATTGCTTCCTATGCTTGCCCTTTGTACTTACATAGCAGCCTTTATTCTTCACCCACAGACAATATTATATTTCTTTTCCATTCGGGGCCAAAAAGTAACCTTTTTTTTAATATTGGTCAGTTACCTAAATATGTTTGCAATGGAATATTTTTTTCAACTTGTTGGAGAAAGCACCAGCTTAACAGCGAAGGAGAAATTAGTTTCTCTGTCATTAAACATGAGTCTATTTCAGAGGTGGGTTGCTGCCGGTTCGGACCGGTTCTTTAGAACCGGTAGCAGAAATTTACCGCCGCTTGCCGAACCGGCAGCGATGACCAGCGGTCCACGCCCCCAAACTGGTCCTCCGGTCACCGTGGCTTCCAAAAATACCCTCTGTGCATGCACAAAGGCTTCTGTGCATGCGCAGAGGGTCATTTCTGTGTATTTTGCGCGACGCAAAAACAAAACACGCACTTGCGCCGCAATCAGAACCGGTAGGGAAGGTAAGTAGAACACACCCCTGGTCTATTTGGTTAGCAACCATGTCCTATTGTAAGTGTATCTGTAGGTGTCCAGCTTTTTAGAAGATTCTAGCAAGTAGCAGAGATTACGATCCTAAGAATTTAATTGCTCCTATGCAAGCTTATTTTCATTTTTTAAATT
This sequence comes from Thermophis baileyi, assembly GCA_003457575.1. NCBI lineage: Eukaryota > Metazoa > Chordata > Lepidosauria > Squamata > Dipsadidae > Thermophis > Thermophis baileyi. Next base: position 2,777,643 of record QLTV01003780.1, read on the forward strand.
ATTTTTTTATTAAAGTATTTTTGCAGAACAAAACATGTAAAGAAAAAAAGAAAAGTGGTGAGAAAAGAACAAAGAAATAAAAAAAGGAGAAAAATAGGGAAAAAAAGAAAAAATGAGAAAAGACAGAATATAAAGAAATGACTTCTGATCTTTACAGCAATAATAAATGCATTTGAATTTTATGCTATCTCACTAAGGTTATATCATAACTCCCTTTGTTCCATTATACAAATTTATTTTCAAATATCTTATTATTTTTAGAAAAAAAATTGGCTGAAAACGCAGACAAAAGAAACTATTCTATTACCTTGATAACGCTTTCTCCAGGCCTCATGTCTGTATAGATCTTCACATTATATGATATGTTTGAGAAGGTTGGAGAATTATCATTTGCATCAAGCACAAAAATATTGACTGTGACTGGAAAACTTTCTTGTACCCCATCGGAAGCTGTAATCTTCAAAATAAACAGACGTGAAGAAATAGCTGTGTTATAATGTATATAAAAAGTTCTGCTTCTTGTTATTACTAAATTACTAACTCACTAGTTTGAATACTTAAGAAACCATTCCTTTAAAGCCATCTCTAAGCATGTATTTCAAATGCATAAAATACATTTCACACATAATTGCATCTAAAAAAAATCATTGGCATTTAACAAAGTTATTTGAAACTAAAATTATTTTATGATATTCTTTATAGATCCCATTATGGATGGTGCATGCTTATTTTTGGTTCATATTCAACTGAATTTACAAAGTTATTTATTGTCTATAGGGATCCATGGGTAGTTTTAGATTAGCAAGATTTTTCCTGTCTAATGTGTAAAAAAGTCTCTTTGCAGAAAAATACTTCAAATGATTAATTATCATGTAGATAAAATATTCTAAAGTGAGGATCAATATTTTGTTACTTTTTTATCCAAGGAACATACTTTATATTTTTCCCCTTCCAAAGACTGCAGTAACATAGATTTGTATATACGGTACTTTTTATTGCCGTCATTACCCAGCAAATTAAATAGTTTTCTTCCTAAAAAAATAAAACAAAGAGCATAGCAAGCTACAACACTAGAAAACACAAACATTATCTGGAAATAACAGTAAGATACCTAAAGTCTAGAATGTTTTCAAGACATTGATAAAAGGGCACATAACTATTTATTTGTTTCCTTGTTTGTATCCCACCTTTATTGTTTATACAAATAACTCAAGGAGGCGAACATATCCACCTACCTTCTCCTACAACCAAAACCCTATGAGGTGGGTTGGGCTGAGAGTGACTGGCTTAAAAGTGACCTAGCTGATATTCATGTCTAAGGCAGGACTTGAACTCACAATCTCCTGCTTTCTTGCTTTCTAGACCAAACTGGCAGGAACAAAACCTACTTAAGAGGTTTTAATAACAATTAACAATTCTTTTCAATAAACATTGACAATTTAAAATAAAATACTGCAAATTAAAATAAAAATACTTTAAACATAAAGTAGTTATCAAGAATGGTAATTCCAATGAGTTGGATGGATCAGGGCGATTTGAAGAAGCCAAACAGCTTCATGCCTTGTTTATAAATCATTTATAAATGTTGCAATTCCTGTGGTCATGCAATTACCATTTGGGCACTTTGCAACTGAAGTACATGTGATTTCTATTTGTGTACTTCCCAATCAGCTTGTGACAAGAAGAAACGTGTAAGTCGTGATTATGCGATGTTTCTCTTAACAACTCCAGTGAAAATGACTGAGAGGGAAGCAATGCCATAAATCCATTGTGGTAACATGATTTGCAGGTCCCAATTGTGGTCGCTAAGTGAGGACTACCTTTACTGGTGAGTTGTTGTACCTTATTCAATAGGCAAAGCTCTCATATTAGAAAAACTGACTGCAGTTGAGTGAACTTTCTCTTTGCCCTTAATCCTAGTTGCCAACCATTTTTAATCAAAAAGTTTTGCTTCCTGCAAAATATTTGGTGATTAAGATACTTCTAATGACTATAATGTACTTAACAGCATAAAGTTCTGACACATTGCATGAGTTCAACAGGGTTAAAAGTGTTTTGCTGCTGATTTTCACTTGCATTCAGTGTTGAATTCATCTCACTGCAGTATCCAACAATAGTCAGCCAGCACTGATGGATTCCAGTTACCCTGATACCATTTTTCCATTGTGGCAATGTCCATGTTTATCACTGACTGCAGCTAGATTATTGGGGGGAGAGGGGGAGTCTAAGTATGAATGCAGAAAATGAATCTTCAGTGACATGTTGCACTTCATGGTCTTGTATGCTGTAACAAGTTTGTCAACCAGCTGAATGTAGTTTGGTGCTCTGTTGTTGCCAAGAAAATTTTCAAGAACATCCTTGAATGCTTTTCAGGTGATTTTCTCTGGCTCCACTAACAGATCTTCCAACCACTTGTCATTGATGATGTATCTATTCTGTGGACCAACAAAAATGCTTTCCTTAATCTTGGCATCAGTTATTCTTGGAAACATCAATCTCAAATAATGAAAGTCTTCATTTTCCTTGTTCATCACTTTCACAAATTTTTTTTCATCAGTCTGAATTTTATGTGAAGTGGAGCCAAAAAATATCTTTGTTGGATCAACAAGTGGTTTATGTGCCATATTTTTCTGATCTGGAACCAAATTCTTTCAGAGTGGCTATTCCTGTTTAATCTATTGTGAGTCTCTTGCATGGCTGAGCTATTTACACATGTAACACCATTACTTAGTATAACTGAGCTGCATTCCAAGCACCACAGCCATTACTTTTAGATCTCCATGATATTCCAGTTGTATTTGATGTACTGAATGTGCTTCAACAACATCTCCATGTTTTTGTATATTTCTTTCATGTTCATAACATATCCAACAGGGTGTACACTGTCATTGTGTAAAAACAGAAGACTTCTATAAAACGGTATGTGCTTATTTTCGTGATTTGCAGTCAAAAATATATAAGATACACCCAGTAGCCACTCTCTGAAGTGTTCCAGTATTTCTTACAATTTTTCAAGAAATGCTAGGTTTTAGAGGAACACAGTTTGAAAAACCTTGGTCTGAAGTATGAGGGCTGCATTCAGTAAATGACCAGAAAATTCCTGGAGAAAAACACATATCACTTGTGCAGGGACAACATTTAATCAATTGCCATGAGCCAAGACTAGAAGTGATGGTTTAAATGAAAGGTAGATAGATTTCACTGCATAGTTTCAAGCAGAATTTGGACAGCTATATGTTGGCAATCCTGTGGTCCTACTTTTTGTTTGTTTTTAGTTTTGTTCTGATACTATTCCAAGTGTTTCTCAGGAAGTCCAATGAGTTGGTCAAGCCTAAACTTAACTCTAATCCTACCTTTCCAACTGTATGGCTGAATGTATATTAAACACAGATCAACTAGAGACCCATCAGCTAAATTTGTATAATTACATAGTTTTGTTAGTTTTAACTTTACTTAGAGTGTTGCTATTTAATATGTGGTGCAAGGTCTGATCATTTTATTGTTTTATGTTCTATAGTTTGTTCAATTCTATGAAATTCTAACAGTTTTCTTAAGATCTCTGCCAAATTAAATTTCAATTGCTTAGCTTTTGCAATAGTTGAAAAGATTACCGGTGCCATTCTGACAAAACTCTTAAAATCCCCATCGCTTACCGAAAATGTGTATAACTGCTGAAATTCTCTGTCAACTGGCTGAAGTAAGGTGAGGTAGCGGGCTATTCCAGTCTGAGTCACAGTGAAAAATGTATTGTAGTCATTTAGAAACAGGTGTAGCAGTGGGTCCTTTGTCTTTAAAGTAAAACAAGATGATAATTACATTCTCAAAGGGATAATTTCAATACACACACACACACACACACAAGACTATTTTAATGATAGCATTAGATATCTGGACTAACAATGACAGTCAGGAGAAAATTGTAATCAACATAAATTGCTGGAATAGGAATTTCTCTCTTGAATTGGAGGGAGATATTGGAAAATAAAACCCTATTCCCAGTTCACTGCTTTTAACCAAAATATGAGAGACAAACCTTTATTATTTTCCTCGGTAACTACCATAAGACTCTGATCATAGCAGGTTCAGGACAATTTGATAATTAACAATTATTTCTATAACGAACTTAAAAAGCAAGGGGAGGTTGAAAACCTTAGCCATCTGCTATATGAACAAAAACATCAGACTACAGCAAAATACCTATTTGATTTTATTGACAATATATTCACTACAAAAGCCAATTGTGAACAACCTGAATTTTAATACAACAATGGAAAAAGGATAATTTCTGATTCAAAACAACCAGCCTTTATTGAAGGTCTTGAGAAAACTGCCAGCATGCTTAATGCAGTTGGAAAGCACAGTAGCTTTGAAATTTGGCAATTAGTTTGGAGCTGTGGATTTTGCAATATATAACAAAAGATTGTGATGTTAATTTTTCTGGCTATGAATGATCTTTAAAAAAAACCAAACAGAAAATGGACCATATCATCTGGAGATACAGAGTACAAGAATGACAGTGATGGTCCCTCCAGTTTAATTCATATGATTTTCTTGTATGTAAACAATGGCTACAGAATTGTTAAAAATATTGAAAAAACAATCAACCTGACAAATTGCCTTCAGTGTAGCATAGCTTGCCAATCCATACTTTAAAACATTATAATCAAATATGACGAGACACAAAACAATTAAAAATAAGCAAGTCAAACACCCTGCAGAAATAGTATATTTTACATTCCTGAATTTCATTCTTGACCTGATTTGTTCCCATTTTGTGCAGAATAGTTAACTCTACATCTCTGAATAAGTAAGACAACCCTGTGCACCACAGAAATAGCAAGGGACAGTACTCCTGAGGTTAAATAGTATTTTCCCAGATAAAGGATACTGTGCTAATAGAGAACCATGGGCTCCAAGGCAGTACAGAGAAATAAAGGACTGATTTAATACCATCAATTTTCAGACCAAGAGACACAATATTGAGACTTCCGCTTTTCCAAAAATATTGCAATGATTTTTTCTCTCTCTTCATGTAAGCATACTTAATAATGGAATATTTTTACAATGTTATTGTAAAGACGTTTAGCATGTCAGCTCATCTGTTGATTAATTCGAAACTTGAGGTTTTTGAATGATCTGAAAAGAAATACAGCTAATCCTTGACTTACAAACATCCATTTAGCAACCATTTGAAGTTACAATGGCACTGAAAAGATGACTTATAACCAGTCCTCACACTTAGAACCATTGCAGCTTCCCACACGGTCACGTGATCAAAATTGAGGTGGTGTGGCAAGAGACATGCATTTACAATGGTTGCGGCATCCTAGATCACAAATGTGATTGCCATTTGTGATCTACCCAGCAAGCTTCTGACAAGCAAAGCCAATAGAGCCGGATTTGACTGCATGATTTACTGAACAACTCCAGTGATTTGCTTGGCAGAAAAGGTAGCAAAATTGGGTGCAACTCACTTAACAACTGCCTTGCTTAGCAACAGAAATTGTGGTCCCAATTGTGGGTCATAAGTCAAGGACTACCTGTAATAGTGATTGCTATTAGATCTGAGCTGTAAAACCTTTCACTATCACTATAAAGGCAGCAAATACACACACACACACACACACACACACACACACACACACACACACACACTACTTTCTTTGTTGCATAGTAGTAATCTGTGTTTTTACAGTGCAGGATTGGTAGCCTTGGTAAGGTCAGACATACAGTATACTTCAGGAGTAAAACCACACCACTGCAATCATGTGGAAGGAACCAGCAATCAGGGAAAGAACTACATTCTTGATATGGGTTTTCCCCCCCATTGGCTCGCTCTTATACATTAATCTTGAGATCAAGCAGTATTACAGAAAAGACTGCTATATATACACAGAAAGTAGAAGTGATGCTCAAATAGTACAGTATTACAAAACAGCCTAATAAAAATATAGCTTAAGTTGGAAAAAAAGGTGTGGTGATTCCTGCATTTTGACCAAATATATGTTTATCTGAAGCTTAGAAACACACAGACACAAAGAACAATCGAGAAAAAATATTCACTCATGCTTCTACTGTTAGTTATAGAGGTAGGTTTTACTGCATTAAGTGGTTCTTGCTCATAAGCATATTAAGTACCGTATATTTAAAGAAAGAATACATTTCTTTAAATTAATGTTGTTAATTCTATTCTGGTTTTAATTTTTAATTTTAATTTCTGCTTAATTTTTCTTGATAGATGGACAGCCATAGAAATTCGTTTAGTAAGTAAAATAATAAATAAGCATTAATACGACAAGCTGTAATCAGCTAGTTTGTATTTGTTGTATAGGAAAATGAAAGCTTTCACTTTTCATTTTTGAAAGTAGAGAATAAATTATTGTTTTGAACCTTGAAGACAACAGTAGAAAGGTAGCAAATGAGTAGAGTATCAAATCTAGCTTCAGCTTTGAAACCAAATGATGAAATTTGCTTTAACAATGAGTAGTTTTCAAAGAAAGCACAAAGAATTGTGATCGTTTCAAACACTATTGTATAAAATAGTTTTTGTGTAAAAGAAAATTAATTTTAAAAAAACTTCAAGAGGTAAAAGGTAAAAGTAACACAGCAAAAAGAAGGCACACTTAAAATACCTACAGGAATGGCACCTGATGGAATCTAAAAAGTAAAATTAAACAAATAGAATAAGCAGAAGCACTTGCCTCTATGTAATACATACTACCCAGTAAAATAATCTATTGAAATAAGAAAAAAAGCTGGGTGATCAGCATTCATTATGAGAACTTTTAGACATCTCAGTAAAATATTACAACTATGGGTTGAAATGAACTATTATATCAAACACTGAATTTCTCTTAATAGCTTTCCATTATATGATTGAAGGACAGGGACCCATATTATTTTATTTTTATGCCGATGTGCTGCTTGCCCCATTTGATTATTTGTCTGAATTTTAATTTACAACCAAATGCTAGTTCTCAGATGGCTAAAAGAAAGGGAAAAACTCTTAAAAATAGATAGAGGTGTATTAAGTCATTTTCCTTTATATTACGTATCAGGCGTTTCGTTGTTTTTCATTATATTGGGCCTTTTGGTTTCTCCAGCATTTATTCTGAAGTCAATTTAGATGAGTTAAGGATAACTGGATTTTCAATTATCCATTTCAATTATTATGTCTTAAACAGCATGACTATGAATCTGGGCTGATATTCATTGCGTAAAATCTCACACATGATCTTCCTTCCTAGCTTGCGAGTGGTGCTTGTTTTTAATAAGTTAGATCTCATACACTTTGTAAAGAAATCAGCATGTGCCGTATAACGGAGACTTGCTGGATTAGCTAATGTGCTTGAAGAGGCTGTGTAGCATTTAGCATATCGATTTAGATTTTGAGCAGAGTAGTTACTAACTTTTACAAATAATCCACTTTTCTCAAGCCCAGACTGTCGTTCCTTTGTCACTGTGAAATTTCAACATGGAAACGTAATGTCAATAGTATTGAAATTGCAAATTGAATTGATTCCCCAAAGGAAGCTGGAAATTCTGAATTGATTTTCTGAATAAACATGAATTGTGACGTTGGATAAGATTGATTATTCAAATAGGATTGAGTTATGTGGATTGGAGAAGCTCTGCATTGCCATAAGAATGCACATTCTTAAAAAAAAAGAGGGACCAATTTAACATACGATTGAAGGAACAAAAGGTCTATGTGTGTGTTTTGACAGAGGTAAGGGATATAAAAATCTCTAGGTTATGTTGCTGAGAACCCACTGGGAAGTTTTGATCCATTTGTATTGCTGAATGGATTTGCTTTTAGGGTTGTACACTTTTTTTTGCTTGTACATTGTTGCTTTATTCTGATACTATGAGCTCCCCAGAGTTGATTGGACTTGGGCAGTGCCTAAATAGAATAGAATCTATAAATACATTTAATGCAGAGATACATGCTAATCTAAAAAGATACACACAAATCAAAAAGCGCAACCAAGACGGTCTGCAGATCAGTTAGGGATTAAAACATGAGAAGAGTAGCTTTTCTCATTACTGAAAGATAAGATGTATCATATTTACCAATGGGAAGAGGAGTTCTCCCCCCACCCCGATAATTACCTGAGACTTAAAGAGGTAATCCTGCGTGGCTAAGGAGAATAAAACACACTGTGGGCTGCTGAAAGGCATCAACGTTTTTGAAGATTAGCTGTGCATGCTGAATTTTAACATTTTTTTCTAACTCCTAAACTTGGTTTCCCTTAATTTTCTTTCCTTCTCTCTTCTATTATCTCTTCTTCCTCTTTTTCTCTCCTTCTTCTTCTAGTGCAGTTATCCCTCTTCCTAACTCTTTTATTAGTTTTTTCCCCCCATCTTTTTTTGCTGTTTCTGACGAAAGAAGGAAAAGGAATGCAGCCGTGTGCGATGATATATTTCTGTGTTTTTTTGGTGTGAAAGTGGTTCTCATGTGTGAGTCAGAATGGTTAGAGTACACACTGGGTAAACAATTTTATAAACAGGATACAATAAACAGAGTATCTTATGTGACTCCTGGCTTCCTGACAGGCAGGTATGTGAGTCTGTGTGACATGGACATATTTATTGCTGGGGGAAAAAATATTTCAGCAACCTTGACAAGATAAAAACTTGTAATTAGCTATATTTTCTCCTAACTCCCATTTAGGAAACAGTCATCTTAAATAAAAGTTTATCTTTTGGGGGGTAAATATGTCTACTTCATAACTTTTAAATGCATAGCAAGTTATTATCCTCAGATTATACGCATGTGTGAAATCATGTTCTATTTTTAATTCACACAGAATTTTAACTTTCTTTCCTCAGAGTAGAAACATTTCATTTTTCGTTTGAATATTAAAAAGATAATATTGGATGGAGTTACCAAAATGTCTTAGGTCTATCTTCTTTCTGTTAAACCTTTCTTTCTGCATGAATTTGTTTAGTGGCTTGAGTGAGGCCACTGAATGAGGCCAAATTAAAACTAATTGGGGGCCATAATCCATATTATTTTGATTCCACTGTAGGTGAAAGCTATTTCAATTGCTGAAACTTCTAGGGAAAATTTAATGTGTTTGGAATACAATGTATTGTGTTTGGAATACATCCTAGACACAAATGATTAACATGAAAAATTTAATAGGATAAATCATTAATAACTGGTTCTCAAACTTCTGAAATATTCAGGTTTTTTTTCTTTTTCATGTTACATGCAGCATGGAGACTAAATAGAATCTAACATTTGTAATATCTGTTGCATATCCCCAAAAGCACAAATTGGTATAATCAAATACAAACCTCTTCAACATCATTATCTAAAGCTATGATCTGCAGTGGAGATGTCAAGTTCTGGTTAACAGAAATAGTTGTCCCGACAGGGGAAGATTCTGAAATAAAGCCTTCATATGTTGATTTGGTGAAGAAAGGTTTCTGATTGTTTTCATCTAAAACTTCAATATGTAGATTAGCAAAGGCTGGGAGAGGATGGCCATTGTCTTGTTCAGCCTGCAAAAAAGCAAAAGGTTAATATACTATAAATTCCTGCTGTCATTTTTAACATTAATTGGTTTTAATTTTGTATTTTAGAGTGGAGATACATTTTACTGACTTGTTTGTGTTTCTTTCTAACTGCAGCAGGATTATGTAGCAAAGCTAGATGCCAGCAATTCATCACATATTGATGAATTACTAGAAGCAAGTCACAAACTATATAGACTTTTTTTTCCTAAATGAAAGTCTCTCATTAACTCATAAAAATAAACATTACACCCAGGACAGTCATATTAAAACTGCACTACAAATGTATCACAAAACTACATGGTTCATTAGGAAATAGGTAGGTAAGTCTGCACACAGGTGAAGGTTTTCTCTAGGGCAGTATGTGGAAGTGAAAATTAAAAAAAGAAAAGAAAGGCAGGATAAAAAATCTACTAACTTTTGAAGTTTGGTGATGAAAAAAAAATCTTGAGAATACAAACAACAGACAAACAAACAAATAGATCATAGAACAAATCAGTTCAGAGTTCTCACTTAATGCATGAGTGATCAGTCTCAAAATGTCATATTTTGGACAAATTATGCAAAGAATTGTCTCTCTTTTGAAATCCCTAAGGCTGGGAAAAGTGGAACCAGAAAGAAGAGGATGATTCGGAACAAATGGACTCAGTTATAGTGATTATGCATGCACCATTGGAAGACCTGAAAGACAGCGTTGGAAAGAGATCTTTCAGGAAAAAAATCTCTGTGGTCACTAACAGCCAACAACATTAGGTAACACAATTTTTGTTCTAAATTTTATATGCTTATGTCCAAAACCTATGCAAAAGTGGCTATATTCATCACAAACTCTGATTTTGTGACCACAAAATCTTTTGTGTCAAAAGTTTCATATTTATACAGACAAAAAGACGATTTTTAAAAATCTTTTTAAGAAGTTAGAGAAAATAGCTATTTTCTATTTAATTTAGGTTTAAGGAATTAGGAAAACATACTTTTTACCCAGGAACAAAAACTAATTGATATTTGTTATGCAGTGTAATTTGATGGCACATATACCTCATCAATCAATTGGATAGATTTGTGTGGATGAATATGGATGTTTAAACTTTTTAAAGCTGTTGTAATTTAAAAGTTCTCATTCCATTAATTACAAGTGTATTTTTTAAAAACAAACACATTTGGGAATAAAGATTATCAGAAGTCAGACAAAACTAAGCATTTCTAAACAAGGGAATTACGTATTTGTTCAACTTTTTGTTTTCTTCATAAGTAAACAACTGATTTTTTTTCCTGGAAAAGAGTTTTCAAAAATATCAAAGCAATAAAAGCCAGTTGCTTTGTTCTTTAAAGCCAGCATTTTTTTTTCCTGGCAGAAAAGAAACACCATTCCCTTTGATAATACATGTACAGATATAAAAGATGCAATTACAGCAAAAGTCCAGAGCTTTAGATGAACTATTATTCTGCCTTTTGCTTCAAAGTGAATGAATAAAACTATTCAGAAGGGATCAGTGTAAGAATTAGAATTTACAAAGAGGATTCTGAATATAAATATTTGGTCCACCTACATTTTTTCAAGGTAACATATGTCTCAGTTCTATAAATGAGGTATCAATAAAATATATATTTTTGAGGGACGTTGGAATCAGAAACTTCTCCTCAACTTAATTTTGAAACTACTCAATAGAGCACAGGTAGCAATAGCAATAACATTTAGGCTTATATATCGCCCTATAGCACTGTACAGCACTCTCTGGGTGGTTTACAATGTAAGCATTATTTGCATACTGCCCCTACAATCTGGGTCCTCATTTTACCAATCTTGGAAGGATGGAAGGCTGAGTCAACGTTGACCCATTCAGTATCAAACTCCAGGCTGGGGGTTTGCTTGCAATATTGTACGTTAGCCATTGCTTCACCAGGGATAGGATTTGCAAAATTGCATTTGGCAATTTTGTCCACATATTAAGCATTCCATGAGATTCCTTGAGATTAATGGCAGCCAGCAAAACCCAGTTCCACAAGTAATGTCAATGTTCTGGAGGAACTCCTTGGCAATTTTTGGGACTGCTAGAGAACAGGGGGAAGCATCTCTGCAAAGGAACTGCCAGAGCCAATTATATCCTGGACTTTTTCAAATTTGTTTCCTAAACCACAACCACAAATATCTGCCAATCAAACTAACATCTCCATACTCATCAAAGATACCATTGAGCGTGAACAAAAACGTCAAAACGCTATTTTATTTGGCTTAGATGACACCAACGAACAAAGGTTCGCAGCAGCAGCCATCATACACCAACCATCTCCCCTGAGGAAATCATCGAAGTTTCCAGAGATGGCCCAGAGTAAAAGAATAATGACGGCTCGGTGGCCCCACGATTCTGTAGAGTCGTTTGCAAAAATGAGTCCAGCAAACAAATTCATTTATACTATAAACTCCATTGCCAGATCCAACCCCAGCCATAACAAACTTCGATCACAGCCTGACCTATCCATACTACAACATATCCGCTCCCATGAACTCCGCGCAGAACTCAAAAGATGCCAAGACCTAGGTGATAGTGACTTATACATTGACTACCGTGCCAACTGCATCAAAAGTAAGACCCGCAATCCATCCCCCAACATCCAACCCTCCATCATCTAAAACTAGGTACGCACGCCCCTTACTTCCTCAATACCAACCACTACTAACCTTAAATGCAAACTAATTAATGCAAGAAGCATCGTAAACAAAATGCCTGAACTCCTCCTCTTATTAAATACTGCTACATTCGACATTATATTTGTCTGCGAAACATAGCTAAATGCATCCCTTCCTGACTCCATTATCACAGTAAGAGACTATCATGTTTACTGGTTTGACAAGTGATCAAAATAGGGAGTGCCCTATCAAATCCTGCACCTGTTAACAGCGGTGTCCCCCAAGGCAGCATTCTAGGACCAACACTCTTTATACTTTACATAAATGATCATATTATAAGCAACTGCGTTCTCTTCGCCGATGATGTAAAACTATTTAACACCACCGACAATGCTGCTACCCTTCAAACCATTCTGACTTTGTGTCAGAATGGTCAAACAATTGGCAACTCCAAATCTCAACCAACAAATGCTCTGTCTTACACATTGGCAAAAAGAATCAGAATACAAAATACAAGCTGAATGGACATGACCTTGTAGACGACCCTCACTCTGTTAAGGACCTTGGAGTACTCATCTCTAATAATCTAAGTGCCAAAGCCCACTGTAACAACATCG
>QLTV01003780.1:2795734-2806393 GCA_003457575.1 Thermophis baileyi
GTGATAGGGGCATGAGTGCCCGTGCGCAGAGCCTCATGATCTAAATAGGGCCGCAATTGGTGCACAAGACGTACCTGTGCAAAGGTCCCCCTGGCCGCTGCTGTCAGGTGTTGATCTAATCTTAGCTGTGAGTCCAGGAGGACACCCAAATTGCGAACCCGTTCTGAGGGGATTAAGTTTTCTCCCCCCAGAATCAGGGAAGGACGATCAATCTGGTCCTTCGGAGGTAATATCCACATCCACTCGGTCTTATCTGGGTTTAGCTTGAGTCTGTTAACTCCCATCCAGACCCTTACATCATCCAGGCACCGGTCTATTACGTCCACCGCTTCACTGAATTTACAAAAAACGTCGTGATACGTCACAATATGTCATGTGATGTGATCGAGTTTGACACTCATGCTCTAGAGTTTCAAATCAGGAATCTTTCCCAATCTCACCTGGATATATTATATTGATGTTTTCATGGAAAAATAAATAAATAATTACTCATTCCACTCCACTAATTTATTCATCTGCTAGCAGGGGTGGGTTCCTCCCGGTTCGGACCGTTTCTCCCAAATCGGTAGCAGCCCGCTGGTGATGTCACGATGATGTCACCGAACCGGATCGGTCGGTGCCGGTCCATGGGGCCGCCATTTTTTTTTTTAAAAAATTGAATTTTTTTTATTTTTTTTCCCCTTCTGAGCATGCACAGAAGCCGACTTCCGGCACTGTGCATGCGGTCGCCATCTTTTTTTCGGCTTTGTTTTTTTATTTTTTTCGGATTTTTTGTTACTGCGCATGCGTGCACCCATGAGGCGCGCCCATGCGGCGCGGGAGGGAGTGAACCGGCAGCGAGGTAAGTTGGAACCCACCCCTGTCTGCTAGCTACTTTTAATATGATTATATAAATTTATATTTTATTTATATTTTATTGCTTTAGTCTCATAAGATGCTCTGCAAGGAGATCTGCTAAGACCAAGAATGGACAATTTCTGACTGTTGGGAGGTTGCTGAACTTCTGATGTGACATTTATAGATTTTTTCCTGGAATTCTTTCCCTGTCAATCCTTCATAACCAAGGATGGCAATAGCATTTTCTATATCCGGAAGTTGGCACAACAACATAAAAGATTTTATTGGTCTATGTGTGTAACTTTAAAAAATAAAAATAAAGATAACAACTTTAAATACAAGCAAAGCTAAACATAACATCCATTTGCAATGTAACCACTTGCAATGTTCCTTTGGGAAACACGTTTTGATTTTCTTACTAGCACTGCTTTTCAATTGCACAGCCTATTTCTCCCAACAAAATAGCACTTACTAGTGTTAACAATTATACCTCTTGCTGTGCTGACAGTATGTGTATAGAGAGCATTCATGCACAAAGCAGATAAATGCTTCTTCCACTGCATAGGCTTGTAAAGCTATTTTCATGGTTGCATTTTGAAACTGGGGTTCTAAATTCAGAATGGTAATTATTGCAAGACGCCGTTTTCCCTTCCCGGATTGAAAAACGATAAGCGGAGATGGTTGCAATAACATTGACAAACAACTATTTGACATTATACATAGTTCAAGGGATGGCATGTGAAATTATAACCCCGTGCTTGTTTTTAATTAATAAATACCACATCTTCTCATTAATTAATTACAAGATTTACTAGCCACTCACTAACAATTTTGAAGGCCTTCTACATCCCATGCAGGTGGGCAAATAAGCCCACATAAATCAAGATGCCTGTATCTTGATTTAACTGATTTAACTGATTGTTAAACTAGCAAAAAAACAACAACACCCCCTATGCATGCACATGGAATATTAAAAGAAGATTACACAAATAAGACTTATTAAAAAAGCAATAGAGTCACAGAAAGGTAAAAGAAGAAAGGAGGCACGAGACTAGAAAAGTTTGCTCCTAGTGCTGCAAAAATTACAAAACAGGCACACAGTATATGTTTCTGGGCAGGATTTTGGAGCTACAATATTCAGGGGTTTTCCCAAGTGGCCCCTACCATTCACATGTGAAAATATTCGAAAGCACACATCTGAAAAGGCTTTCAGCTCTCTGGATGATACAATACAGGTCAGGGTAGGCAAGCACTGAAGGGTGGAGAGTTCACCTCTACCTCCTGATTTTCTGTAGGTATGGAATAGGCCATCTGATGATATAATGACATCAGAGGAAGTGGCTGGGTTGAAATTCTACAACTCACTTTTTAAGGAAGGAGAATTAAGGATAGGAATGGGAATGGAAAGGGTTTTTTTGAGGCTTTTCTACTTGTGCCTTAACTGTGGAAATCTCAAGGTCAAGTTGTCTTGGTCTAGCAAAATATTGTAAAATATTAGCTAGGAGAAATTGCTAAAGAAAAAATAATAATTTTGTGCATCTTATATATATATAAGGTAAAGTTGTGTCAGTTGTTTCAGTCTAAAGTCAGTCACGTCTGACTCTCGGGCACGATGCTCATCTCTGTTTCTTGGCTGAGGGAGCCAGTGTTGTCCGAAGACAATTTCTGTGGTCATGTGGTCAGCATGACTATATGCCAAAGGCTGGCAAAACACTGTTACCTTCCCACTGAAGTGGTATCTATTTGCATTTGCATGCTTTCAAACGGCTAGGTGTACAGGAACTGGGCAAGTAACGGGAGCTCACCCTGTGAGTTTGGGTCTTGAACCCGGGCTGTCAGCTCTCCATCTGACAAGCTCAGGGCCTTTAACTGCTGAGCCATCACACCATGCACTAAAAATCTGTTATATAGAACACTTACATGGATTCAGTGAAATGGTGAAACATTGATTGAAGACTGGGCATATTTTATCCTGAAATTTAATGGTATTAGAATTGCTCAAGCCATAAGAACAAATCAGTCTAAGTTGTTGTTTTTTTTAATTTAAAAAATCTTTGTGTGTGTGTGTGTGTGTGTGTGTGTGTGTGTGTGTGTGTGTGTATCTTCTGGCATTTTTCTAACAAAGAACAACTAATTCAATTTAGATGAACATCACGGCACATTTATTTTATACATTTTGATTGTGATAACATTGGTTCATAAATGACCAAGCTCTACTTTATAGTCACATTACGGTAAAAGCCTATTATTTACAGATGCAGTTTATTTTATATCTTAAATTTATTTCCATGTGTCTAATTGTTTTCTGCCACCCACTATCATAAGCTAACTTTGAACAACAGCCAAAGTCCTTGATTAGAAACTGCTGATTTTTAGCCTTTTAAGATCAAATTATGCCATTCTAGCAGAGGTGGGTTCCTTCCGGTTCGCACCGGTTCTATAGAACCGGTAGCAAACCGCTGGTGATGTCACGGATCCGGTTCTGTTGGTGCCGGTCCGTGGACACCGCCATCTTTTTTTTGGAATTTTTTTGGGGGGATTTTTTTTTGGAATTTTTTACTTTTTTTTCCTTCTGCGCATGCGCAGAAGCTGAGTCCCCGGCACTACGCATGCACCGCCATCTTGTTTTCAGCTTTTTTTAAATTTTTTTTGCGAATTTTCACCACTGCACATGCGTGCCCACACGGCACGGCCACGCGGCGCGCAATGCATGCACAGCGCGGGAGGAAGCAAACTGGCAGCGAGGTAAGTTAGAACCCACCCCTGCATTCTAGGCATAGTCTTTTGAAGACAATGAGTTTTAGGATGCTGCCTGCAAGCATGCACTGAGGAGTATGAGACTCTTGGCTGAACAGCAGTTTGGTTCATTAAATAATGCTCTTTTTGGTATCCCATTTAAAGAGCCCCAGTTTGATCACTGAAACTGAATATCAATGCCTCAGTATAGAATCAATAGCTCCATGAGTTAAGTACCCCAACGTTTCTGGGTTGGTGGCCGGGGGAGGGGCAGGTGCCTTTACACACGATGCATGTGCATGAACAGGGCCACGAGCGTGCACGTGAACAGGGTCACGAGCGTGCATGTGACGCAAGCATGGCCAAGAGCGTGCACGAATGATGCAAACAGGGCTGCAAGCATGCACACGACACAAACAAGGCCGCAAGCACGTGCGCAACGCTCATGGTGATGCTAGTGCCCATGCAACACTTGCAGTGATGCTAGCATGAGTGGGTGGTGTGCGCATGCACTGGCCAGCCACTCACGTGGCTCAGTGGCCAATAGGCCATGGCACAGTAGTGGGTCGCGGTCCACAGGTTGGGGACCCCTGACTTAAGGCATTAGTCTTCCCAAGCACTGATCTCACCTGAGCCTATTTCATCAATGTAAGACTAAAATCTATCTAAGCTTCCCACTCTGACACATCCCAGACTTATTGGGGCTATTTCCTGGAGTCACAGAGAGGAAAGTTGCCTTGAAAATCAGAGGAAAGAAAGCACCAATGTAGGAATGGATTTGCTTTCATCTTACATAGACTTAGAGCCAGAGTAATAAATAGCACTCCTCCACAAATCTGCCTTCCCAAGAAATATACCTAAGCTTTGGCTGATAGACAAAAAAGGACATTCTAACCTCCCCACCTCCAGAAGAGATAAATAAGGATTCTGAAAGAAAGAGCTATGTACGGATATTTGAAGGGGGGAAAAAATCAGTAAACAGTATTGTTTGAAACATTTCCAAAACCATTCTGTAAAAAAATGACACAAGCTGAGAAAGGATAGGCAAGTTAAGAGCATATCATAATAGTCCTATGGAATATCAGAAAATAGCAACCGATACTGTATACACAGAAAGAGAGAAAGATTAAACTGCAAGACAGTTCACATGTTCATTTTCATCTTTCAAGTTAATTATGATAGTGGTGAAAACATCAGTCTAGACACCAGGAGATGGTGAATTAAAGCAGTGGCCCCCAATCTTTTGGGCACTAGGGACTGGTTCTGTGGAGAGAGGTTTTTCTGTGGACTGGAGGGGGTATGGTTTCGGATGCATCCCGTGGATGGGGCTTCACTTGTTTGAGGGGCCCGATTTCTGGCATGGCATGGCCCCGTGCTGGTCCATGGACCGGGGGTTGGGGAATCCTGAATTAAAGTCCTGCCTTAGGCATAAAAGCTAATTGGGTGACTATGGGCCAATCACTGTCTTTCATCCTGATCCAACTCACAGGGTTGTTATTGTGGGGAAAGTAGAAGGAAGGAACATTAAGCATATTTTTCATCTTGAGTTATTTATAAAAAAAATAATTATGGGATATATATATATATATATACTGTATGTATATATACTATAAACTGATCAGACATGTTAGAATTCCTATTCATTCTGTAAGAAGAAAGAGAATAAAGCTATCAGTATCCAGCAACTCTCATTAGAAGGGAAGTTATGAGCCGGCTTTTGTAATGTCATTAGTGGTCTTATCCCTGAAGAATATCTAATAAGATTCTACAGAACACACTTGGAAATCCTTATATTAGAGGCACATGAGATTACTTTTGTATTAAATAGCTCCTTAAATCTGCTTGTGATATGCTTAGAGAGTGCAGATGTTTTAAAACAGATTTCTTGTGGCCACATGGTCAACAGCATTATTAAGTGATCAGAGTTATATGCAGAGCCCAAACTTAAGTACTATCAAAAGTTCTGTGGTGCCCATTAATTATCATGCACAATTCTAAATCAATTGTATAGGTGCTCAGTATAAAAATGGTATATCAGAACATGACTTTATGATCTTATTAATGCTCCCCCCCAAAACTCTGAGCTAAGAGACTAGGTCCCAGGAATGGGGCAGCGGGGGGATTAATGCTTTGTTGTCATTTTAATAATACTTAAATCTAAGGTAGTATGATCATAAATTACTGCCTGAGGAAGCAGTATCATAATGTTTCATGAGAAGAGTAATCATGGTTACTCTGAGAACATTTTAAAGAATAATTAGCTAGGTTTGGATATAACTTACATTTGAAATATTTGTCTGAAACTAACCGTTATTCAGAGTCCCAAGGGGTTGAAAAGAGCCACACATAATGAATTATGGAATTTATCATTATTACGTTATCCCTTACTAATAGGATTATGCTGTTGGACTTGAATGTTGAAAAGGGTAGCCATCTCTCTATCTCTCTCTCTCTCTCTCTCTCTCTCTCTCTCTTCTCTCTCTCTCTCTCTCTCTCTCTCTCTCTCTCTCTCTCTTATACCGGTATATATATATTATCATTATATATATATAAAATGTCTTCAAATATTGTTCCTCTTTATTGTAATGTTTGATATTTTCTATCTAGTTTTTTCCGCCCCTCACGCTCTGTTTCACAGTCTTTACTAAACATCGAAACAAACTTTTTAAAAACTTTCACTATTTTACTTTAAACTAAAACCCCTGGGTAGCACTTCTGTATAGCAATTCTACGTAGCTGTGATGATTGAACATGGTTGCCATTTGGAGCCGTGGTACTTGTCACAATGGCTACATCTTAACAGATTTATTTTCTTCCACACGTTGCTCTCGATGGAGGGTTCTGTGACTGCTGAATTAACCATATGTTAAATGAAATGTGAACACAGATGTTTCACATAGTAAACCAACTTATAATTAGTTCATCAAATGGGCTGAGAAGTCTGAAACGTCCCTGCTCTATAAATCCAGCTGTAATATAATCTATTCTTCTCTACTTTACTATCTGTTACTCTTATCAAAACATGACAATTTTTGTAGCAATCAATGACAGCTGAGCAGCAAGAGGAATTGAACTAATGGAAGAAAACGGATGTAGATTCTGAAGGTATTTAAACAGAAAAAGAAATACATTTCACAGGTCAAATGGATGTTCAGGAAAAGTAATACAACTTGCAAAATTGCATCTGAATTACCTAGGCATATAATTATATGAATTGTTCAATGGGTAAAAGAGGGGCTGTGCTCTTCTATCAACTTTGGGGGGTAGACCTATTTTAGAAATCTATGTTAGAAACTGATTTAACTGAAATCTGCTAAGAAGAAGTACTATGGTGATGCCACTTGAGCTGATAAAATAGCCCTATGAAAATCAGTAGCTGGGGCTTCTATCTGTTGATGCTACACCTTGGAAAGCTTAAAATTAGCAACACATCATCAAAGCGACTGAAACAGATTTCTGTAAATATTAGACCTGGGTGCTGGATCTGAGTATAGGGCAGCAAAGGGGTTGTGGATAGTGCTTGGCATCGTATTCCATATTTCCTGAATATTGGGGTCATGAAATCAGATGGTTCAGGATACCCTATTCCATATTAGCAAGGAAATCATCTTATGATTAAAGAGCAGGTCAGAGAATCTTGCAGCAATTTTAAGAGTTCATAAAAGCATTAGAACATAGGTTTTTGTGGATCATTGTTTAGTTCACTGGAGACAAGAAATATTCATCCTTCCTGATAAACTACACTGTGATTCACAGAAGTGTTGTGGCACAACAAATATGTTCTATAAAATTTCATGAGATTCTTTGTTGCTTTAAAATATATGTAGCACTGAGAGAATAAAGAAAGTATAATGTGGAAATGTTATTTATCCATGTTACTAAGGGTGGTATATTTTATTTTGTTCTTGGGTTGAGGAACTTTGGATTTATACTATGAAATCCCTGGCGTAATATTTGTAATGGTATCCCACAAGATCTGTTGAAATCCTGTTTCATCTTCTATTTAAAGGTAAAGGTTCCCCTCGCACATATGTGCTAGTCGTTCCCGACTCTAGGGGGCGATGCTCATCTCCGTTACAAAGCCGAAGAGCCAGTGCTGTCTGAAGACGTCTCCGTGGTCATGTGGCCGGCATGACTAAATGCCAAAGGCGCACAGAACACTGCTACCTTCCCACCAAAGGTGGTCCCTATTTTTCTACTTGCATTTTTTACGTGCTTTCAAACTGCTAGGTTGGCAGAAGCTGGGACAAGTAATGGGAGCTCACTCTATTATGCGGCACTGGGGATTCGAACCGCTGAACTGCCGACCTTTCAATCGACAAGCTCAGCGTCTTAACCACTGAGCCATCACGTCCCTCTATCTTCTATTTAGATAGGATCAAATATTTAATTTTGATTCCTTGCAGCAAGCTACTTTTGTTATATTTTGTTACAGCTTTATTGGGTATCTTCTGCCTGTATTGTATATTGGAGATGGTTGTGCAATTGTTACAAAGCACACCCTACCCCTAATTCCTTCTACTTTTTCCATAATAAGACAATTCAGACTAAGATACAGCATCACTAAATGACCCAGCTTAAATTCAAATAGAAACTAAGTCCTGATTAAGTTATTGGAGATTTGATCATCTCAAGTCTTATTCAAAAGAAAAGCTGGATTATATCTTACATATTGAATAATTAAAACAGGAATCCATTTTATTCCATTTAGTGGTTTATTATTTAGGTTTAATCCAGTGCTTCTTTGGTAAAAGAAGCATGTATCACAGCAACTTTTAACTTAAAACAGAGTTCCTAGTTTATTTCTTTAGTGGTTGAATCCTACAAAACATAGAGTAAGTTCACACCTTCAAAGGTCTACCCTTTAGCTGGATCTTGGTGGTGTCAGTCTTGAGCATTATTTTGAATTAAACAGCTAATTTTGAACAAATGCCACTGTTGATTATCTAAGCACTGCTAATTGCAGTGATTACTTACAATGGAATTGTAACACAATGGTGCAATGAGAAACAAATGTAAGACAAATATGTGCTTGGCTGCCCAAGAAATTGAGAAGAGATTACCACTAAATGCAACATGTAACTAAGGAGATATTTAACCACACAATAAGGAATAGAAGTAACTACTTTCTGTCACCCAATACTGTTAGTATCTACAGCCCAGAATTCAGATTGCTAAAGGTTCTCCAAGTTTTTTCATCACTTTGAATCTCCTTCATTTAACTGGAGATATCATCAGTAATCCCGGAATCTTTTGCAATAGCTTGTTGTGCTATGATAACCAGAGATGGTTCATAACCTACTTATTCAGAACAAAAGTGGCAACTGAAGAGTTGAATGTAAGGTCTAATAATTAGAAGACAAGACAGTATGAGTCTTTCACACAAAAATATCACTTTGTTTTCATGCATATTGCGACTGATGTCTCAGTGTGAAAATACACTGGTTTATTGCTGTCTATATGTTTTATATGTTAAATCTATGATTTTTCTTTTACTAGTGCAACACAACAGAACCAACAACACAATATATCAATAAGCAATTGATTGGATTCTTCTATCTACTTCCTTTATTATAAACAAAGGAAGGAAGGGGCTAAATTTCCATAATTCGTAATAAACAAGACACTTAGGAACCATGCAAAAAAAGTATTTGCCTAGAAAAACACCCAATATACAACATACTCAGTATGAATCCATCATTTGTTTTCTACTCCCCACATAATCTTTGCCTGCCTCCTACTATTGCAGTCTTTGTGAGAGACAGTGAAATTATCAAATACTAACCAACTAAGATGGAATAGAGTATTCCTGGGCGATCAGAAGCAGGCTGGATGTTGCGATCCTGATCTATAGCTTGTATTGGTGGTGTAACATTGATTGGGTTTACCCGTGCCTGGAATGAAAATTAGATGTGTTACAGTGGTATTCTTAACACAGAGGATTTTATTTAATAGTAAGCCATGATGCTGAGTACATTAAAAGATAACAATTATAAACACAAGTAGTATAGTTGTATAAACATATCGGCTTGAAGAACTGAATATGAACTAACATATTAGTTAAAGTGCAATTTCAGGACCGGTCCAGATTTATTAAACTATATAGATTTTCCACATATCCTTTAAGTACACAATGGAAGGTATTTCCATCATAATGTTATGAGTTTTTCTAAACATTAGAAAGGTGTTAGTGCATTATAATAGGGCATTATTTAGGTACACTATATTTCTTCTGGGAAGGAGACAGAACTTATTTAGCTATAAGCTAAATGCTGGAAAAATTTGCTCAAGTATTACAGAAAACAGATTTCATGGTAATTGTTTAAATTATTCTCTCCCCCCCCAAATAAAATGAGATAATATGTTTTCAACTCAGTGATATATTTCACTGATATATTTTACTGGCCAATAAAGATGTCAGGGACTGCATATGCCCTCAAAGACTAATTCTGACATCTATGCAAAGACAATTCTTCAAACAATCAAAGGTTAAGATCATTAATGGAAAGATAGACCTTCTTTTAGCTATGCAACTGACTGATTCGTACAGTGACTATATTTTCTTGGAAAAATAAAGGATAATCCTGAAAAAGATCAAATCTGAAAGAGGTTCATAAGGGTTAAAAAAAAAAAGAGTACGTAACTGCTTTACAAAGGAAAGTTCAAAAGCAAAGTCAAGGAAAACTCTACAAGAACATATATTCTAATAAAAAAATCTAAAAACCATAAAAAAACTAAGAAGCAAGTAATAGAAAGGATTTCTGCAATCAGAGTGTGCATTAAGTGATACCATTTGTATGGTAAAAGTTAAATGGCCAAAATAAAGGACAAAAGTGACTTTTTGCAAAATGAATAAATCTAAATGACAGTTTTCTAAAAGAAAGGACTGCCCTTTATAATAAAGAACATTATGTTCACAGTACATGCTGGGAAAGAACCACTTGGCAATGCAGTGATCTCTGGCATCATTAAAGCAGCCATAGCTTGCTTGGTTATAAATTATTGCTGGTAATCTTGAACATGTATATGAGAACAGCTGTTATGCTTCACTATTTTCCTAATGGATAATTCAAAGAAAGGCGCTAT